>CAUYON010178300.1:0-32376 GCA_963573935.1 Arctocebus calabarensis
GCTCGGGGGAAGGACCCCGTTTGGCTGTTACAGGCTGGTTTTTAAACTTTAAAACCACAAGAACAGGGGGTAGTAAAGGGTGATGGGGTTGTGGTGTGAGGGGTCGTGGGGCATATAGATTGGTCGGGCTAGTTGCCGGGGCGCAGGGGGTAGTAAGGGTTCATGGTGTGAGGGGTCATGGGGTGCATAGATTGGTTGGGCTAGTTGCCGGGGCCAAACCCCAAGTGGTGGAACTCAGGATTGGTGGGGTTCGTTGCCGGGGCCAATCTGCAAGGGGGCGGAGGATGGGAGAGGCTGCCAAACAGGATGTAGGCTGTTAAGGTAGGGCCAGGTGTTTTAGAAAAAGGGGGGTTACTTCACTGGGAACAATAAAACACTACTATAGTCCAGTTCAGAGGTAGAGGGAAGCAGGAGGGGATGAGGGGAGGACGGTTGGTAGAAGGGGGAGGATGGTTAGTGGAAGGAGGCAGGATCTCTCCCAATGTGCACATTGTGGGGGTGTATAACACACCCCCTGGTGAGGGGTTCTTCTACAAATGAAATTTTACCCTGAAACTGAGAACAATATAACTTAAATATTGTATCCTCATAGTAATTCGAATAAAGTTAAAAAATAAAAGAAATGAAACCCACACAAAAGGGTGCAGTTAGTGTTGGAAATAGTAGAAAAGAAATACACATACAAAAGGCAAGAGAAGGAAGGCAATGGAAGTAGGAAGTTAGCAGGAGTCATATCATGAAGAGTAGAGAGAAGCTAGTTTGTGTAGGATAGAAAGAAGCAGGTGAGAGAAGCACAGAGAGAGAAAGAGATGCCACCAGTGTGGCAGAGTTGTTGATGTAGGCAGTAATAAACTCTCATGTTTGAGTGGATGAGTATGAGTCCTGATAGGTCAACAGAGTGACCTCTACCCTCTTCTGAGTCATGATCAACACTAAAAGGAAAATAGTCATTTTATAAAAGACACCAGCATCTATGTGTTTATTATAGCACAATTCTAGACTGCAAAGATATGTAACAACCTAAATACCCACCAACCAAAGACCGGATAAAGAAAACATGGTATGTATGTGCACACACACATATATCCATCCATAGAATACTACTCAGTCATCAAAGAGATTGAAATGTTTTTTGCAGCAACTTGGATGGAACTGGAGGCCATTATTCTAAGTGAAGTAACCCAGGAACAAGGAACCAAATGCTGTATGTTCTCACTTATAAGTGGGAGCTAACCAAGCGTTCTGCACAGTCATACAGAAAGATGTAATGGACATTGGAGACTCAGAATGGGAAGGGTGGGAGGAGACTACAGGATGAAATATTACCTATTGGGTACAATGTACACTATTCAGGTGAAGGGTATAGTAAAAGGCTAGACTTCTCCATTATGAAATTCAGCCATGTAACAAAAACATCACTTGTACCCCCTCAAACCAATTTAAACAAACAAAAAATTAAAAAAAATATAATGTCCCGGTTATATGGGTGTATAAAGAGTTTCCTCCTCTTCCTATTTCTGTCTTTTTATTGTAAATTTATCATTTATAATTATCTACCTTTATTGGGTACAAGTAATGTTATGATTCAGAAGTACATAGTGGAATAATTGACTCAAGCTAGTTAATGTATCCATCACCTTAGTTAACATTTTCTGTGGTGAGAACATTTCAAATTTACTCTCAGAAATTTTAATGTACAATACTCTATTATTAATTATATTCATGATGTTGTACAATAGAACTATAAAAGTCATATTCCTCCTGAGATTTTGTAACCTTTGAACATCATATCCCCATTCTCTACACTCTCTGTAACCACCATTGTACTCTCAGCTTCTCTGAGTTTAATTGTTTTAGATCCCCCAAATAACTGAGAATGTGTGGTATTTGTTTTTTCTGTGCCTGGCTTCTTTCACTTAGTACAATGTTCTCCAGTTCCATTCATATTGTTGCAAATGACAGGATTTTCTTCTTTTTAAAGGCTATTACTACTTCGTGGAATATTTACAACACTACATTTTCTCTACTTGTTCACCTGTGGATGGTCATCTAGGTTGATTCTATAACTTGGCTATCATGAATAAGGCTGAAATGAACATGGGAGAGCAGACATCTCTTCAAAAAACTAATTTCAAACCTTTTTGAGTAAATATACAGAAGTGGAATTGCCAGATCATATAATAATTCTAGTTTTAGTTTTTTTAAGGAACCACTGTCCTAATAGTTGTATTAAATTACATTCCCACCAATAGTACACAAGGGTTCTCTTTGCATTATATCCTCACAAACACTTGTTACCTTTTTTTTTTTTTTAATAATAATCATTCTGAGAGCTGTGAGGTGGTATCTCATTATAGTTTTTTTTTTTTAATTTATAAAGTACCTCTTACAATCATGTTTTGCCCCCAATTATTATAGTTTTAATTTGCATTTCCCTATTGATTAGTGATGTTGAGCATTTTTTCATATGGTTGTTGGCTATTTGTATGTCTTCTTTCTGGAAACATATAGGAAGGACCCTTTTCACATCTTTTTTTTTAAATAATTTTATTGAATCGTAATTGTGTACATTGGTGCAATCATAGGGCACAATGTGCTTCATATACAATCATAAATATTTTGATCATACTGTTACAGATAGCCTTCAAGGCATTTTCTTGACCACTATATAAAGACATTGATACTCTAATTTAAAGTTTCACCAGTACCCTGCTAAGATGCACCGTAGGTGTGTTCCCACTAATTGCCCTCCCTTCACCCATCCTCCCCCTTCCCCTCCCCTCCCTTTCCCCGTGTTCTTGTGCTATAATTGGGTTTTAGCCTTCATATGAAAGCTATAAATTAGATTCATATTAGGGCTGAGTACATTGAATATGTTTTCTTCCATTCTTGAGATACTTTGCTAAGAAGAATATGTTCCAGCTCCATCCATGTAAACACAAAAGAGGTAAAGTCTCCATCTTTCTTTAAGGCTGCATAGTATTCCATGGTATACATGTACCACAATTTATTAATCCTGCTCAGCAAGATTGTGTTTGACTAACCCTAACATCAAGCAATTAGGTAAGTATACTTTTCTGAGAGCATCTGATAAGCTCCTTAAAAGACCAAATAATTTAAAATTGTTGCTCAACCTTTGAAAGGTGATAAAACTTTAATATTGATTTTTTCATTTACCTCTTTCTGATTCCAGGCTCTTCTGATCTACGTGCTTTTACTTCTTGTTTTAGAGAACTTAATGGAATCACCATTAGTCTTGGGCACAGCTTCAGTTTTGATCGAAATGATTAATTTAGCTAGTTCTCTATTTAAGAGACTGATTTGCCTAACAAATGGGCTAAAACCCACCTGTTGGACTGGTGAACTTGTCTGTAATTTTTCATTTTGGATATTGTGTTGAAAATATACATATTCCCAGATATGCACACACACACATACACATCGAGAGGTATGTAGAAATCATAAAATATGGCATTCATTAAGAAAAATAGCTGGTAAGACTAATGAAATGAAAATAGATCAGAATAATAATATCAAACTAGAGGACAATTAAGCGACTAAACATCATGATTGGGGATGCACAAAATTCCCTCCCTTTCTTTCTTCCTTTCTCTCTCTCTTTCTTTCTTTTAGCTAATATCCTATAATTAAAAATTCTGAATAGTTTCAATCATTTCCATAAATTAAGTGTTGAGGCTACAATGGTGTGAATTAAAGAAGATACAAAGCTGTTTAGGTGATCTCAAAATAAGTTATAAAAACAGAGAGTAGGCAATTAAAACATTTTTGTGAGTGATATTTAGTTTTCTGGTCAGGTTTTGGTATTAGGACATGCTGCTTCATAAAAGAAGTTGAAGAATAACCCTACTCTTATTTTTTAGAAGAGTTTAGATAAAATTGGAATCATCGCGTTCTTGCATATTTGCTGTAATTCACTAGCTAAACCAAATGGGACTGGAGTTTTTCTTTGTGAGATTACTTACAATTATGGATTTAAATCTTCAAATAAATATGAAATAATCAGAAATTCTTTCTTTTGGCTTCAATTTAATTATGTTACTTAAGAAGTGAACTATTTTTTCTATTTTCATAATAATTGGCTCAAAGTTTTTCATTATATACTCTTTTTAGACTTTTTTTGTCTTTGTGATATAGAACATTGCTTCTTTTCTAATTGACATTGGTAATTTGTTTTCTTAGTTCCCACTTTCTGGGTGATGGGCACACTTATAGCCATGACTCAAGCACGATAAAAGTGATCCACATAACCAAATGTTTTTGTTGTCCTATAATCCTTTGAAATAAAAAAAGGAGTTTATTCCCTGATGCCAGATCTAGTGATGCCAAGCGTAAAAAATTTGAAGTCTGGCCTTTATAAAGAAGAGGGAGAATGCTGGTTTGTTTTGTTTTGGCTTTGTTGTTACTTGTTTTGGTGGTATGTGTGGGGGTATATTTTATTCAAGTTAATTCAGAAAAAAATGGTTTAAAAAATTAATAACACAATAAAGATGATTATTGTCATTGCTTTCTCTCATAACAGCAGAGCTACAGACTAAGACAATTAGACAATACTAAAATGTAAAAGCTGTACATTTCACAAATAGTAAGACAAAGGACATTTCTCAAAAGGATACAATTATCTTTTTTTTTTAAAAAGCCTAGATAATCTACTACTTTTTATTGCAGTAGTGCTAATGATATATACCAAATGTCATAGTTTTTATCTCTAAACAGAAGACCCTGCAGCAAGAATTCTAGTAAGGAATCGATTTTTTTAGACGTTGCAGTCCAACCAAGATCAGTGAAGCGAAGTGTGGAAAGATGAGAAGGAATGGGGTACATGATGCCTTTCTGTGCTGGCATCTGCTTCCCAATCTGCTACAGAGACGTGGGAATTCCTCAACAGACATGCGGTATATGGGAATTCTCTGAAAGAGTTGCTAATAGTGGTTAACTGAAGGGAACACTGAGAAGGAAATTAGCTACTTTACTCTTTCTAAGGCCAAGTTTCCTATTGGTCCAAGTTCACCCCATGAGGATTAAGCTTCCCTTCACTTTAGGGGTTGTATAGTCTACTCGTAGGGAGGCTACTTATGAAGCCTGCCGACACTCACAGTATTGCTGTATTTCCTGGAATCTGGAAGCAGAGAAGCAGTTTTTTAGTGCTGAGATGCTAATTGGTGGACAAAAAGGAGACAGTCAAGGGAATCTCAGAAGGCCCATTAATAGTTTTATTCTATATGTTTGATTACAGTAAATACAAACAATTAAGGTAGCAAGGATTTCTGTGCTTACCTAATGATTAGCAAATCTTTCCAAGGCATTCATTTCCAGAACAAGTTATATTAAACAAAATGTTGACTTCTGAAAAACATGTGGAAAAAGTCAGCAGCCTTTTGCAATTAAAAATAAAACGCCCAAGTAAAGTACAATAAATAGGAAGAATATAAATATTATGTTAAGACTACTATAAATTAATATAGTCATTCACATAGTAAATATTATTAATGTTATAAAGCAAAGGCTACAAATTGAATTGTTTTAAAAGTTATAACTAATGTAATAAGAAAATAAAGTAATATAATTATTACAAATAAAGAATATCTTTAAGTTTATATATTATGTATCTAAAAAATCTTTTACAAGATATTTTAAAATTCATAAGAAAAGCTACTAATTATATTTAAAATTTATAAGAAATTTATATATCAAAGTAGAATATTTGAAAACCAATAACTATCTTGCTGAGTATAATAATCAATTAGCAATAAAAGGGAAAAATAAAATTTAGACTACCACAATAAGAGCTAACAGTTCTATGGAGTAAATGCTGTTCAGTATGTCCAGGAGACAGGGATAAAAGTAACTAATTAGGTCAAAAAGATGAACTTGTCTTGCAACTCCTGCCAAGATGAAAATGATTGCATTTAAATTTATGATTATGTTTACATTGTTACATCTAAATAACTTCTTCAAAATGAATGCACATATTTACTTTCTTGAGGTTTTTTTCATAACTTTAAAGGTAATGTCATTTAAAATAGTTTTGGATCCTGTAGAAGTGAGCTTTCTGTTGATCTGTATTAATATACAGATATGGGAAAGCAATCCTGGGGATAGAGAGCGAGGAGACAAAATAGAGGAACACCTCATCAGTCTCTGAAAAATAAACATCTTCTATATGACATGTTTAGTAAACTTTCAGTTGAATTTTATGGGCCAGAAAAAGCCGAGACATTTTCATAATTTTTGTTGTTGACTCCAGAGTTGGAACAGTGGAGATAAGAGCCATAAAGCCAATTAATTAATAAAATTAGTAAGCAGTACATCCATTTTTCTCCTAAAATCTGTGTTTAGGCATTCCTAATTTCCACTTCCACCTGTCCCAAATATCTGGATGTTTTTCACATTCTTTTTTTTTTTTTTTATTGTTGGGGATTCATTGAGGGTACAAGAAACCATGTTACACTGATTGCATTTGTTGGGTAAAGTGTTTTTCACATTCTTAAACAAGGCAATAATAGAATATCAGAATTCTGGACCATTGAACATAGAAAAAAAGACTACTTTGGAATGAAAGAAATTAAGGGCACATATAAAAAGGTTCATAGCTAATGATACCTAATAACATAGCTACTAACATAATTAATCCCTATAAGTGTTTAATTATGAGCATAGTCTGAAAACCCTGGGGAATGATATTTTTATCCTTCCAGGCAATCTCAGAAAGAGAACACAGGAACACAGTCATTTGAGCATTTCTCGCCTCCATTCCATTAGGAAAAAAAAAAAAAGATAAAATATTCAAGTTAACATTATTGTTACCTAAAACAGATAAAGTAGATTACATTTCATACAGGAATTCCTGCCCCCCCCAATCAGTGAAATTCACTTTATAAAAATAATTTACATGTAATAATAACAAAAATAATTATTAATGCTCTACTTTATGCCAATTACACACTAAAAAATGATTTCATTTTAATTCTCTTAGTGACCCAAGATGTTATTATATCATTTCATAGATGAAAATATTGGGACTTACAGAAGTCACTTAAATGTACACACCTGAGAAGGGTAGAAACAACATTCAAGTCTAGATCTAACTCCAAATTACCGTGCAAAATTTCCATTTCCATTGAAAAATTTTGACTGTGGAGAATTTAAGTCAATTTACTTATTTATAATGAAAAGTTAAAATTTCAGATCAGTTGAAATGTTGTTGATGGAAATTCACTGTATAAGACATTGATTGCCTGCCAGAAGTAGTTCAAAACCTGAATCATTTATATCAACTTCTAAAACTAATGAGAAGTCCATTTTTAAAAAGACTTATTTTTGGAAATATTATAAATATATACTACTCTGTTACAGTTAATTAATGTTAAAACTAAATTCAAAACTGCATAGAAATATTCTGCCACATTATTATAATAAAATTTCTTTATGCTTTTCTTTATTGAGTGTAATAAAAATCAAAATATCTAGCTCATTTCATTAGTGTCATCTAAATTTCATTTTACGTGATAACTTTGGATTGAAAGTAATATTCCTGCATTTTGCTCATTGTAAATCAAACTATCAATTTAGAATATAAGTTGCTTGTTTTTCATTATAGTTATATTTGTCATGAAAGGGAAATGATACACGGATAACTTTTTTGAAACCAATTTGTTGGCTATTTTGTTATCCTGTGAATGCTACCATACTCAGGGAAGATCCATCTTCCCACACAATAGAAAACTCATGATCAAAGGGAAGAAAGTGAAAGTAATATAATCCTCAACCTGCAGCAGGTGCAGGCTGATGTGACATCATTAATGCACTTTGAAATACATGACTTTTAAAGTAATTCTAACATGTTTTGTATACCATGATTAAGTTTAATAAATTGATTCAGATAACTCCAAATTCAGACTTCATGATAAGGCATATGGATTACAAATAATGGTTATTACTTTGAAAAACTATTATAATAAAAGAAAAGATGTCATGGTTTTGTTGCAAATTTGGCTGCTTTGGCATCACAATTCACTTTTGCCAGCTGATATTTATGGTTTTTTGTAACTTTGCATAAGGCATTACACTATTCTCACTATAGTTCGAAACTTGATTTTTGTGAGTGTTTTTTTTTAGTGTAAATGACATAAAAAGATAATGCTATAATTATAGATCTATGATATTTTAAAGCTACTTTTGCAATTGATTCTCTGAATCTGCTACATTTGAAGCCCTTTAAATGGTTCTGTGCTTTTCTCTTATTTATTTCTTCATTGCATTATGTGAAAAATGATAATAAATGTAAACCATTTCTAATTCTAAGCACAAATTGAATGAATGCATAATTATGAAATGAAATTTTTCCTAAGTTTCAGATACATAAGCTTCTAAATTTTTTTAATGTACCTTTTGGTTTGGAAATCTACTTATGACTGTATTTCCAGGCCTATGTGTTTAAGTTTTATTGCTTAATATTTTGTTGCCTCTCCTCTCTGCAGCTGCACTCTAAATAAATATGTTAGTTTATGAGTTTATAAATTCTGTGATGAAAAGAACTAAATTTTTTAATATTTGCTTTATGCCCATAGATCTCAACTAGAGGCAATTTTTTTTTCACCAAGAAAATAGCTGATAATGTCTGGAGATATCCTTACTTGTCATTAAACTTGAGGAGGGGGGCATTGCTACTGAGATGAATCTCCTACACTGTGTAGAGCAGTCCCCAGCATCAAAGAATAATATTATTCAACCGTTATCAGTTGAGAAACCTCCTCTATTTAATCGCTTTGTGAACAGTATAATTTTTAGCTTTACAGTTTAGTGATTAGATGAGGTAAATTTAATCTTTTTCTCATGAGGGGTACAATGAGAACTGATGTGAATCTCAAAAGTCAAGATGGAAAATGAGGGTGGAAAATCAATAAGTGATGGTAAAAAATGTGTAGTGTGAAAACAACAAGTTGGAATCCAGACGTTCAGATGCTCTTTATAATATAATCTTGGCCCAAAGCTAAGGGCATAATTCTAATAAGTTGGAACCCTAATCCATGTGAAGTATATGAGAATGAAAAGTGTCTACTTGAAAGGAATATGTGTTGAACACAGTCTTAACATTTTCTCAGGAGATAATGAAGATCAGTGAATAAATAAATGAAATTGAGAATAAAACGTACAGAAGAGCAATAAAATAAAAAGTTGGCTTTTGAAAATATACGGAAATTTAATAAACTTTTATCTAGACTAAGAAAAAAAAGATGACTTAAATAAATAAAATCAGAAATGAAAAGGGGAATCTAACAGCTGAGATTTCAGAAATACAAAGAATTCATTAGAGATTGTTAGGAATAGAATAAATGGGAAAGAGCTAAAAGAAATATATGACTGTCTGGACACATACAACCTACCAAGATGGAACCATGAAGAAATAGAAACCTCGGCAAACCAGTAAGAAGCAATGAGATTGAAGACAACGTAAAGTCTCCCTTTGAAGAAAATCCTAGGATCTAGTGGATTCACTGCTGAGGTCTCCCAGATATGTAAAGAAGACTTAATACCAATCCTAACTCAAACTCTTTAAAAAAATTCTTTCAAACTCATTCTGTGAGGTTAGCTTTACCTAAGACGCAACAGAAAAACAAAACTACAGGCCAAAATCACTGATAAACTTAGACGAAAAAAATCTTCAGCTAAATATTAGCAAACCCTCTCAGGAGCACTTTAAAGTGATCATTCATAGTGATCAAATTGGACTCATTGCAGACATTCAAGAATGGTTCAACACACACAAAGCAATAAATGTAAGTCATTGCATTAACAAATCTAGGAACAAAACCTCTATGATTTTCTCAATAGATTTCAAGAAAGCATTTGATAAAATTCAACATCTCTTTATTCAACATCTCTGATAAATTTCCATACCCTCTATGATTTTCTCAATAGATTCCAGGAAAGCATTTGATAAAATTCAACATCTCTGATAAATTTCAACACCCTTATCAAAATTGGTAGAGAAGGAACACATTTCAATGTAATAAAGGCCACATATGATAAACTATGGCCATCATTGTACCGAATGAAGAATAATTGAAAGATTCTTTCTCTGAGGACTGGAATAAGACAAAGACACCCACTTTCACAGCATTTATTCAACACAGTACTGGAAATTGTGGCCAGTGCAATTAAGTAAGGGAAAGAAATGAAGAACATCCACACTGGAAAAGAAGTCAAATTAGTCTTCTTCACAGATGACATGATCTTATATACTTGGAAAAACTGAAAGACTCCACGAAAAAACTTTTAGAAATGATGAATGAATTCAGTGAAGTGGCAGAACACAAAATCAACATACAAAAATCAGGAGCAGTTGCACACACCAACAGCCAACAATCTAAAAAACAAAGCAAGAAAACAAGCCATTTATAATCATCACAAAAAATATAAATTACCTAGGCATCGATCTAACCAAAGAAGTGAATGAGCTACATAGTGAAAACTATAAAACCCTGATGAAATACATTGAACAGGGCACACAATATGGAAAGATATTTCATACTCATGAACTAGAAGAATTCATACTGTAAAAAGTAACAATCCTACCCATCTTTCCATTTGAGGCCAGAGAAGTCACTACTGGAACAACTTCCCATTGAGACTATAAACTCTGGACAAGATATTTAAAAAATGATCCCAAGATATTAGAGAGTGGATAAAAGCAAGCAAGCAAGTTCATACGTGGAAGAAACGATGGCATGAAGGGAGTTTCCCATTTTTTAAATGTCTTTGGCTAATGACAGGCTAGAGTCTCTGCAGTATAGAGTGGTTACTTAAGCCTTATGTTTTGGAAAATTTTTGTGTTGTTTTTGTTTTGTTTAAGGATTTTTCTTTGTAAGAAAGGAAGAGTGAGATGGAGGCCTGAAGTGGATCCAGGAAGTCCCCTTGCATAAGAATTTGGAACAGAAAAAGAGATAAATGCTCTGATAAGGAAATTGTTTTGCTTGCACGGGTATGTTAATGGCAGAAATAAAATGAAGTTAATTCCCATGGATACATTGCACTACCTAAGTGTGGGCTATACTTACAAACCAGACTTTAAAAATTCAACCTGGACTCGGCACCTGTAGCTCAATGAGTAGGGCACTGGCCATATACACCGAGGCTGGTGGATTCGACCCCAGCCCGGGACTGCTAAACAACAATGACAACTGCAACCAAAGATAGCCAAGAATTGTGGTGGGTGCCTGCAGTCCTAGCTACTCAGAAGATTGAGGCAAGAGAATGGGTTAAGCCTAAGAATTTGAGGTTTCTGTGAGCTGTGATGTCACAGCACATTACCAAGGGTGGCATAGTGAGATTCTGTCTCAAATAATAAATAAATAAATAAAATAAAATTTAATTAATTAAAAATAAAAATTCAAACTGTAGTATCTGTACCCTGGAATTTTAAGAAATGAAGTTAATTATGTAAAAAATTACTTCATTACTTAATTGAATGAACACTTGTAAATTACTATATGCTGTATTCTGCTCTAAATGATTTACAAATATTAATTCATCCTAACGAATCAATAAATCATTTTAATAGCTCTATGACGTAGGCACTCTCATATGTGCATTTTACATGGAAAGATATGAAGGAATAGAGAGGTTAAGTAACTTCCCTCAGGTCTCAGCAGCGCTCCTTTGGCCCCATTATGAATAGATGATACAGCCAGATAATTCTAGCCCCCATACCCAGTGTCTTACGTAATGTAATATATCATGCATTATGAAGCCATGGAAATGTTTGAGGGTAAAGGGTATGAAATAGATTCTCCTTTACTCAAAGCTTTGATTAGACAAGTCTCCTTTACTTCTTGTCTTTAGGACTATCCAATTTAGGAGGCACATGACATTGTCAAAGAAAAAAATATTCAGCTATATTCATTAACACATAGTAGGGGAGACTTTATTCAGGACCCTACATTGATAGGTACAGTGATCACTGAAACAGTGTCTTCCAGTGGGGGAGAGACATTGGGACCGACTCCAAATACATTGTGGGCAAGTAGGAACGTGTAGCTAAGGAGCAGTACAGGGGTCAGTGGAGGAAAAGTCAAGGGTAAGAGAGATTCTAGCTAAAGTCACCTAACAGGATTCTTGCTGAAGATAGGCTAGAGTGATTAGACATCATCTGGGCATGGTGGAAGATGAGGAACTTGATCAGATATTGGGGGTGATCATATATCAAGCATGGGGTATTCCTACTGAACTGACTTAGTAGGGTTCATTGCTAAAACTGGATTTTACAAAGAAGTTCAGAGATGGGCCTATAGGAAAAGATTCATAAACCTGACCAAAATTTGGTCAAGTATACAATCTTTGTCAACATGTAATTAAAATTCCAGACTGTTTTCTATATGTCCTATCAAAAAGGCACTTTGCATCCCTTTCGTATACGCTAATTTCTTTATGCCCAATTCGGACCAGTGACAGTCCTGGGCAGGAGCCAGGGCTAGGCTTATTTCTAAGGGAAAGGTGACCTCTGCTCCCCTCCGCAGCCCAGGCAAGTGCTTGGTTGATGTCTGGGTGAGCAGAGCCCTCGCCCTCACCTTTCACTTTCAGCTTAGCTCTCCAGGCTTTCAGGAGCTCTCCTTTTCTCTGGCCTTGAGAATTGCCTCTTATTTCTTTATTTGTTAGTCACTTTCTCAGAGAGATTCTCTTCTCCCATGTCTTCCTGCCACTTACCTTTCCGTTTTCCCTGTTTCCTTGTCATCTCTTTCTTCACTGTCCTTCACCTGGGGGCTCAAAGTTTTCCCCCACCACATGGTCCACTGCCAACTCCGCTGCCCTCAGCAATACACGTTAAGTCCTGGGACTGCTTAGTTGAACTGCCTTACTTCGTATTAATAAGTCACCATGTCCTTAATGGTGAGAAAATTAAAGTTTATTTTTGCAAAGGGTTGACGTTTCACAACCTTTTTAGTAATACAAGATTTATGTCAAAGACTTTAACGCATATAAAATCTATGTTTTCTTGGCAGGAAGAAAAGAACTAGAATAACAGAAGGGTAAGGTAAGCTTTATAATATCACAACATAAAATATAAGATAATTTAGTTAATCAAACAAAACTAGAGAGAAAGAGAGAGAGAATGAAATCACAGACCAATTCTGAATTTAAGGTATAGAATAATTTTAGGGAACATTAACCTGAATTTTAGAAAACCTGTAGTCCAATGAGAAAAAGGTTTGCCACCTTTTAAAATTTTCCATGTAGTCTCAAGTTTTATATATTTTTAAAATTTTCCGTGTAGTAACACGTTTTATATATTCTTAAAATTAAAATACCTTTTGATAAAAATACATATATGTTCTATTTGTTAATATATAAAACATTTGTTCCCTTTAATCAATTCTTAGAATCCACAATGATAGGCAAGTCAGGTTTAATTTTCTCTTGGTTATTACACATAGATTTTCATGCAAAAATAGTAAAAATTTTTTTTTTTTAATTTACTGAAATTGGTGACTTACATTATACAGAGAGGCCCACATGAATATTTGTTTTAAAATTAGGACCATATTCTCAATTCGCTACACAATAAAGGGATTATATATTTAAAAGAACTGTATGCAATCAAGAAGAAATTTTAATTAATCACAAATAGAACTGGCCCAATGGAAATAATTTGACCCGACAGTTTGAGGTTTGATCAGCACAACACAGAGATTAAGAAGACTTTTGACCTGAACAGGGGTCAGTCTGAAACTTTAAAACGGGAAACGTAATGGCTTCAAATCACACAATATCATTGTTTGCCATAACGCTACCATACCCTCTAGACCACTGAGAAACTTGGTTAGTTTCTGTTGAAACCACGCAGTAGAATACACAGCTCTGGCCCACAATGAAGCGGCAGAGATTACACCACAACAAACTATAATCTTTCTCTCCTGTTCTGTGTGTGCAAAACAGGGAGCCGCCTTCTTTGAAGCTCTAATTGACTGTCGGTGTCAATTAGTAGCCTGATTGCTTTCTAGCTTACATTCATGTCTCCATAGTAACCAACTTGGTATTGGGAGAGAATAGGGGTACTTACCGAAAAGTACTTAAATATGTACAATATAAAAGGATAACTAGCTGGCTAGAAGGGTAGGGCCCAGCAATTCATATTTTTCAACAGCAAGTTTGTGATAGAAAGCTTTACTGAAATTCAATCCTTTATTAAAGTAAAATTAACATATAAATATAAGGATTTGTACAAGGGTATGAACATTTTAAACAAATAAAAACATTCAAAGACTCCAATGATGAGTTTAAGAATATTGTCATAAGAATGGATAAAGGAACAGGAGATACAATGAAAAGGCAGGGTATGGAGTGGGAAGAACTTGACCTGACGTCAGAGAAACCTAACTTTGCTTCTTGCTTGCCACCTGCATCTTGGTAGACTTTCAGAGATGTGTAAACTCTCAGAGCTCCATTTCTTCCCGTATGTTAAATGGATACCCTGGTATTACCTTTACAGGTCTGGGGGAATTAAAGAAGGAAAAACATGTGCAAGACTGTGAATAATTTTTAGTCCACAGTAGGTACTCAATAAATAAAAGTTACTATCAGCATGATTTCAGGGCCTGGAAAAGGGAACATAGAAGTATAATATTATAACTAACGCCTAATAATGAAAACAAACAAAAAAATCCATCATGATGAAAAAATAGTGGACTTATCAGTGTCATTTTGAATAGCTAAACTAAACCCAGTGCCCTGGGCAGCGCCTGTGGCTCATTGAGTAGAGCGCCGGCTCCATATACCGAAGGTGGCGGGTTCAAACCCAGCCTCAGCTAAACTGCAAAACAGAAAAATAGCCGGCCGTTGTGGCGGGCGCCTGTAGTCCCAGCTACTAGGGAGGCTGAGGCTAGAGAATCGCCTATGCCCAGGAGATGGAGGTTGCTCTGAGCTGTGTGACCCCATGGACTCTGTCTCTACAAAAAAATAAATAAATAAATAAATAAATCCAGTGCCCAGAAGTTGCGATGAACAATCATAATTTATTATCCCATCTAAGAGCAACTGTCACTAACTGGAGTATATTGAGAGAGAGATAGGTAGTTCATTGCAACCACTACTGAAAATTAATTCTTGACTTAAAAAACGTTATGTTATTTTTTTCCTATTGGGTCCATGGGTGCTCATTTGAGCTTTGGGTTTCACAACTTAGAAAAACTATTCCCCTTTGGGACTGAAAAGCATAAATTTCTACAACTTGGATAATTCGATTAGAAAATTGCTGAAGCCAAATCTTGACTCTGACTTCCTTGGGTATGCCAATGGGGGAAGTGGCAAGGTGGCCGTGTCTTTTCCCCAGAACTGCTGTAAAGCAGCTTTTTTCAATATGTGACTTCTCTGAAGCCCCCTTTTGAATACAGAGCCTCTCCTCTAAGCTCTCTAAATTAAATCAACATTACTAATTTAAATTATTCTAAGGGTTTTCAAAATACAGAAGTTCTTCTAAGAGAATATAGATTTTTTTCAATATAATTTAACCATTACCTCTACGTTTAAGGCTGATTATATTGTTTTCCTCATAGCACATTTTGGTCATTTGTTATAGAATTATGGAGAGAAGGTATTCCTAAATAAAGAGAAAATAAATAGCAATACTTATTATTAGAAAAGGGAAACTTATTATTACTTTATGGTTGGAAGATACCTCTTTTCAAGGATTGGGCTTAAATCTTTTTTTTTTCTTTTTTTGGTATTCACGGATTTCTTCTATTCTAGAATTATTTTAACTATATTTCACAAGATTTCTTCTACAAGATCTACCCAATGCAATAAAAATTCATTTAGAACATGTTCATGTATCTAAGCCCAAATCCATTGTGGACTGAACCAAGGAAACAATGGTATTAGTTTAAAATAGTCACGCTTTACTCCCTAGAACTGAAAATACTCTGATTCTTTGTGAAAACTCTGGACTTACCAGAGAAGGAAGATAACTGACTGAATACAATTGGAAGAAAATAAGTCAGGGGTGGGGGATAGTTCTTCAGTAATTGTCCAGTAGATTTGTTTCTCAGTTATGCAAACCAGAGAAAGAAAACTTGTGTCTTAATTAGTATAAGCAAAGAGCATTATCATCATTCATCTTCAATTGTGAAAACACGATATGCTTTCAATAGAGAAAACTATCCTCTGGACCTGTGCTTCTCAAATTAGTTCTGCAATAACAAAAGAGAATACAATTCATTGACAATCAGAGGAAGTCTTCTGATTTCATAGGATATTGTGAGCCAATTATGTCATTGTTGTTTATATGTCTTTAATTGCATAGGACAGTCTTCCGGGTGTCTGATACATACTGTTTTTCTGTAATCAGTTGTAATTAGAATCTAGAGAACAACTTAACACAGTTTCAATTTGATGACTAGAATGTGATTTATTTTACTTATGCAGAATAAACATAAAAAATGTGAACCTTCAAATTTCATTAACAAAGGATGTGGTTATCTTAACAAAAATTAACACATACCACGATTATTTTCTGAATTTTATGAAGTGTGTTAGACAATGATTAACTAAAAGTTTGGTTGACACTCTTGATAAAAATCTAATGCAAATATTTGAATGATTTGATAACATTAATAGTAGAATGCCCTATTTAGAGAGTTTTAAAGCCAAGCCAAGGCCAGGTGCCTTACTTGACTATATTCAATTTCTTACTCTCTGTTTGTATACTTCTAAATAATGCACACTAATTGGCTAGAAATGTTAATACTTCACATAATTAATACAGTTTAATAAAACTGAGTTTTTAAAAGGTCTAAATATAGCTTACAAAGAATTTATCTGAATTTAATATTGTGCAAATACATTCATATATAACATCTCAAAATATTTTAAAAGTGAAAGGAAAGACAGAAATAACAATTTAGTATCTGGCACATAAAAGCAAGTCAATTATCTGAACAGGATTTCTGAACTCCACTCCTATGAAACTGTAGCAGGTGCTTTTGACATCTCCTGTCATATTCCTTGGCCCACTTTTGATACGAACTGCAGATGTGTTAGAAAATTCCACGTTGACTGATAGCCTCCCACATCAAGTACTCATTACATGTTTCTCTAATTTTCTACCCCAAATCCATCTTTACTGTCTGTTCAGCCTATGTTGAAATGCAGCCCTTCTGTCTGGAGGGACAGTTCTTTATCTCATTCTATTCCTTTTCACTCACTTTTTCTCCCTAGGGTCACCTTCATATAAACTACCTCCTTGTTTCAGGCTACATTCGTGGATGAACTCAGACTAATAGGAAAGCTCTTTGATACCTGATATATAATGTTTATTATTTGATCAATTATTCATTGCATATTTGTTTTTTTGTTTGTTTGTTTGTTTTTGATACATAGCCTCCAGCTGTCTCCCTGGGTAGAGTGCTGTGGCATCACAGCTCACAGCAACCTCCAACTCCTGGGCTCAAGCAATTCTCCTTGAGCTCCTCCTGGGCTCTGCCTCCCAAGTAGCTGGGACTATAGGTGCCACAATGCCTGGCTATTTTTTGGTTGCAGCCATCATTGTTTGGTGGGCCCAAGCTGGATTTGAACCTACCAGCTCAGGTGTATGTGACTGGTGCCTTGCCCGCTTGAGTCATAGGCACCAAGCTGATTGCACATTTGTTGAACATCTATTATGTGCCAGATACTGTAGTAGGTCCCGGAAATACAAAGTGAAAATGGCCATTTCCTGTGACATGAGGTAGAACACAGTCCGATAGGAAAACATGACACTAAGTGAAGTCACATTTTAGGACTATCATAAACCCCACAAGGTACAATGGAGGCATGTAGGGTGGAAAGGCTTAGTCTATTAAGTAAGGGGGAACACATTGGTATCGTGAAGATTGATATAATTTTCTGGGATGTGGAACAGGAGAAGGGTAGAAAAAGAAGTCAGAAAAAAAAAACAGTCTTACATAATTGTCCCAGGAACTTTAAGGGATTTTCTGAAAGCAATGGTACAGAGTAGAAAGGCAATTTGGAGACAGATCATCAAAGACTTTATTTCTGGATTTGTTGGATGAATATAAATAAGTAAAAAAATGGGCTCTGAGACCTTAAATTATTTTAACTACAGATAAATATTTGTGTTGAATTTATGTGCCAAAGTATTTACTTAGTTCTATTTTGTAATGGAATGAAATAAAATAAAGAGCTATTTTCCAAACACTGTTTATTTTACACTCTGGACGATATATGCACTACATATCACCTGGGGATTCTCTGGAGACAGTTATGAATAAAAAGAGAAGACAAATCTGTCCTTTATGTCTATGACAGTGAAAAATACCTAGCTACAATTTTGAGCAAGAATATTCCTAAATATTTGTGTGTCTTCTGGAGAGTTTTTCTTTTCCATCTTAATTTGACTGTGATGCTTTGGATAAAAGTTCCTTGGAGGTGTATGGGTGTGTTGAGTGTGTGTGTGTGTGTGTGTGTGTACTGAAGATGAGACCGTGAGGTCTGTAGGCCAGGAGAGGTATAATGTAACCTATCATTTGCACAGAGTGGAAGAAGGACCTCGAAAGGGAGGCCACCTTACAGCTCCACCCTCACAACCTCGATCACCATATGTTATCATCTCAGTCTTCAATAGTCAAACTTTGGAAGTTGCACTGTTGAGTGTTTCTGAGATATTTGCATTTTCCTGGTTGAAAAAAGGGTTGTCCATCTATGGCAAAGGCATCTTGGTGGATAATTCCTAGAGTATCCAGAAGGATGTGATAGTTTTAAAGATGAAGAATTGAGAGAAGGAGGAGGGGTGAAGTGGCTCCCACCTGTAATCCTAGCAACTCTGGGAGGCTGAGGCAGGTGGATCTCTTGAGCTTAGGAGTTTGAGCCAGCCTGAGCAAGAGAGAAATCCCCTCTCTAAAAAATAGCTGGGCATTGTGGCCGGAGCCTGCAGTCCCTGGATTGCTTGAGCCCAAGAGTTTGAGGTTGCTGTGAGCTATGATGCCCCTGCACTGTACCCAGGGTGACAGAGTGAGACTGTCTCAAAAAAGAAAAAATAAAGGAGAGACAGAGAGAGAGAAAGAAAGAAAGAAAAGAAAGAAGGAAGGGAGGGAGGGAAGGAAGGAATAAAGGAAGAAAGGAAGGAAGGAGAGAGAGAGAGAGAGAGACAGAGAGAGAGAGAGACTGCCCCTCTGATTTGTGGTTACAGGGACAGCTTTCATTGTCATCTGTGCCTTTGCTTTAGTTGTCCATGCCAGCTCCTGATTGGTGAATTGGTAGACCTAACACAGAGATGTGGAAGATTAGATGAGAATTCTTAGCATAGTACCTGACATACAGTAGCTGCTCATTGTACATTAATTTTATCTAGATCCAACTTAGTTATTGAAAATTTTGCAATTTCTATGTGCAGCAAATAGCCTAAAATACCTTTATGTGCTTACCAGATAGATCTCTGTGTTTTTTGCATCGCTGTGGACCTCTGCAGCCACTGTGTGGAATCTCTAGCTGCTCATAAATTGCTAACAGACTCACGTCCACAAAGTCTTTCCTACTCAGCACAGGTCTGGGAAGATGCTGTCAATGGTTAAATCATTCTTACAATACTTCGTGCAAAACTTACATATTTTCTCTTCTTACAGTCATGGCACAGATAATTTTCCTTTACCTCTTTAAATGATTGGAAAGGGAGATATATACATATATGATTTAGAATAAATAATATAATCGAAGTGGTGGAATTGTTTATGGGATGAAAATAAGTAACTCTTACATGGATTGTTCATATGGAATATTCATTAAATTTTGCAAGCAAACTACGGAGACACAGTTGAGTGAAAACACATTTCAGTACTTGCTCAATCTTATACTATGGTGAAAACTTGACCACGGACAATCGCAATTATCCCCCGTCCAGGATAAAGTTGTGCATATCTAACTCACAGGGATGATTTAATAATACAGTATAAGGAAATGGTCTTAAAATAGTTGTTTGATAAATGACACTGTATTATAACCTCCATGTTTGTTTAATAATTTAATAAAATTGTACCTCTTTTGTTATATATTGGAAATTTGCTTCTACTATGATAAGTATAATGTGAATGTCAAGATACATAAGATTTTTATTATACTGTATTTAGTAAGACCTACTCTTTTATATTGTCAAAATTATTTTCAATTCTTCTATTCTTGACTTATCCAACAGATCACACTACAGCACTGAAATTTAAAAATAGGTACACGAAAGTCAGAATAAGAAGATAAAGGTGAATATTGTTAGGATAAACACTATGGTATTTTATAGAATTGAAATTTATACAATTCCAGAAGACATGCTTTTTAAACAAAAGATAACAAATATTCATGATTTGTCCCATGTTATATTTTAGACTTGCTAATGGAGGTAATCTGGATATATAATTTGTCAGTTGATTATATTTTTTGTTTTAGAATTTCATAAGTGGAAATATGATAAATTGAAATAGTAGTTTAATATATCTTTGGTAATGGATTGATACTTTATATCAAGACTTGACTGATGAGGTAACACTTAAACACCTACATAAATGATATTGCATTAAACACTGCAGAAAATCTTAAAAACAAGCCTAAGGCATTTAATAAACCACATTCAAAGTTGAAAGGAAAGATACCAGGTTTGCACATATGTGGACAATTGTAATCCTATGATGTATTTACTATAATTTTTGCTTCCACAATCTGATTTTCTTGTATGTTCCTAGGGATAGTATCTGTGAAAAACTACACATCAATTCATTTCAAATAGGGTAATTTATCAGTTTTCAGTTTTCCAGAGCAGGAAAGCCATACATTTCAGATAAAAGAGCACTTTTTCAAAGAGCCCATAGAAGCTGGAGATAGTGATGCTATTTTGAAAGGTGTAGCAATTATTGTTAAAGAGAATAGCTTCAATTTCCAATGGATGTTGCATCCACCTTCCATGGAATGTGGAAACTGTTTACACTAGTGCACAGCAAAAGAACACAACAAAAGCAAAGTGCTTGCTTCCAAGGCCCACACTTGAAACTTCTATTTCAAGCTGGTTGGACTCATGACAGTCATTTGCGTGGATCAGTCCTGTAAATGGCAAATAAACCACTTGGTATACATCTGAGTTGCTTAATCCCAGTAATTGGACTCTGAGCTATAAAATTTCTTAAAGTAGTCTGGCATTCCCTATATGGCTCATATTCATTAATATGCACATCCAGATATAATAAAGTAATTTTCTTTTGGCTATTCCTTTATTTTTGAAGTCATCATACTTTTTAACTAGTTTCCAAATACATATTTACAAACTAGTTAAAAGGTATTTAGAGAGGCATATAACTGTGTGACCTTTGTTTATTTATTCTTAGGCTATCTCTCTTCCTTTTGTATTTTTGGTGCCTTGGATATGCTCAAAATTAGGTTTCCAAATTACATACAAATTCCAGAGCTTTCACTGTGAACCCATCGTCATTGCACGGACTCTGGATATTGCTTACAGAACCACCTGGCAGTTATGTTAAGAATCAGGACATGGTGGCAGCTGCTCTAATTTCCTTTGCAGGACTAATTTCTACAAAACCTCTGAGTTTCCCTGCCTCACTTGTTTCTATTTTAAAATGTGAGAGGGAGAAGATGACTGGCTGCTGAGTTCATGCATCAATGCTTTAGCTGCATGGGAGGTTACAAAAATATCTGGCATTTTCAATTTCAATTGTGGGATGTCTTTTCTTTCTTTCTTTCCTTTCTTTTCTTTCTTTCCCTTTCCTTCCTTCCTTTTTCTTACCTTGACTCCTACTCCTCTTCTCTATCACTTTCTTTACCAACTTACAAGGGAAAGGAGGCAACTTTGGCGAGATCAACTTAGCAGGTTTAACATGGCAGCACTCTGAGAACCATTCCCATCCCTATAGTGTATTCTCAAACAACCTCTTGCTTTTATTTTATCATGATTTTTTGGAATTGGGTAAAAAGAGGATGACAAAAGGGATAGATTGGAAGTAAGGAAAACTCTAACCATGCTAGTGCACCTGGTTTGTTTCTAGAACATTCAGAGATGTCTGTGTGATTATCTGTCCTGGCTGAGGACTTCCAAAGATGGTTAGGTAAGTTTGAGTTGCAGAGTATGAATTAACCAGCAGGTAAAGGAAAAGCTTACCCAAACTAATATAAACTAATATTCAGCCTTTGTAGATCCATCTAATTCTAGGAGTCAGGTTTAATATGAAGTAGATTGAAAACTATAGGTGGGAAATATTACAACATGGTAAGTGAACCAAAAACTGTTTGTGAGATTTTTAGAAAGTGGAAAAAACAGCTATGATTTAATAAAAAAAATTAAAAAGTGGAAAAAACAAAACTGAGCAAGGCCCCAAATCATTTTTACTTGTGGTCAAGGATTTGATATTTCACTCAAATGACAATCCATGTGAAAGGCAAAAAAGTAACATTAATAGAAAGATGTATTTTTCCTTTAAAGGAGAAACAGGGCTAATTTAAGAAGCATCTTTAGGTTTATAAATAGTACCAGAACATCCATTTAAAGAGGTTAGAAGAATCACAAATTCAAAACAGTCTAGCTTTCCTGATGTAAGAATATAATTTGCACAGAAGAATATTTACATTAAAATTGTGACAGGTACACAGGACCTGAAATATTCCAATTTGAGGAAATGGAAGATTTTAGTGAGAAGAGCAAAATTCATTTGATTCACAGAATTCAGACAACAAATACAGGTAATACTTAAAGTTGGGCATGGCGAATTTCCACTTCGAGTATCTGTTGTAGAAGGTTCACCAACTGAGAAGATTGAAGATGGATTCAAACAGTAAAGTAAAAAAACAAAAACAGCATCATGAAGATTCTGTTCAAAAAATATGTAACATTTTTGCTTATCACAATAAAATCACTGGCACTGAGCAATGGAATTTGCTGTGTTGCTCTGAAATTCACCTTAGCCGCTCAAGTGTTAGTTTTAATGATTCAAACTTAAACCCCTTACATAACTCATTTATCCTATCATGCTGGTTACCTTCTGTCATGAGCCAAAGAAAGTAACCAAAGATGAATGAAGCACCAGAGGAAATTGGAAGAAGGAACCCAAAAGCTCAAAGAAGGGCCGACGTCATCTCCCTTTCGTCCAACTGTCATAATGCCAAGTTCAAGATAAGGGTGAAAAGAAGGGCAGAATAACACAAAAACTTGGTTTTAATTTACTATGTCAGAAATACAAATAGCTTATTAATAAGGTAATAGTGGGGCAGAGGTGAGAGTGAGCCATGGCATTTAGGTGTTAGAAAGAAGAAATAAGAATTTCCTAAGAATTTATTATACAGGGGTACAATTTTAATTAAGCAGAATTATTATAAATTTTTACTAAATTTACATTTTTATTAAATGTGGCTTGGGCAACCTGTATGACTATTTTGCATGTATTGGCATAGACTTTTTTTGGGAGAATTTCAAAATACTGTATGTGAATTTTCATTAGGTAAAGGCTTTTAAAGTTCTCAAATATATTTGAAAACATAGATAATATTTAGTGTAATTATTGATTTTTAAAGTAATACTTTGATGAAATGTAATTCTATATTCTGGGAAAATCTGTGAAATTAAAACAAGGTGAAAATATCTAAAAGTGACATTTAAATTAGTGCAGTGGAATCTAATGACTTTTGAGATAATATCGAACACATTTCTGATATTATTTTCAAAAGCTCCAACTTGCCTTATTCCATTTTGATTTTTTAATCTTTTTTCAATTTTCTAAATACTATACGTTCTGCCTACAGAAGGTCCAGACTTTCTTTGCTCAAATAGACCATTTACTCGACCACCTCTGTCTTCCACACACTTCTTTCATTCTTTCCTCTTAACACATCCCCAGCATCAATGTCATTCTTTTATCGAATGCATCTTTATTCGGTGATTTCTGCAGGCCAGCCAGTATCCCAGAGACTGGAGAAGTTGTGATGCATGGGGGTAAATTATAATGAAATAAAAGCTTTCTTATTAAGACTGTGTCTGTGGAGTAAACTCCAGTCTCAAAGGCACAGCATTTAAGGCCCCCCATTGTCCTGACAAAATTCATGGCATGATATGTTTAATCATTGTATTTGTGCACATGTCTTTCCTATCTCCTGGACTAAGCTAGATTTGTAGAAGGCACGTTTCTAGTTAATTCAACATTGTTTTCCCTGAGTAACAAAATACCTGACCCGCAGTTGTTTACCTAGTCGGTACTCAATGTGTTTGCTGAATAAACGATTGCACTGGAAAGTCTGAGCTGAAAAGATATGCCCATCTCCCCCTTCTTCTTTCCCTCTTCACTTCCACAGAAGAGTATCTGTCTTAAAGAAGTGCCTTGTCTCTTTTGAGGATGAACTTAGTGATTACGTCCTCAATTAGAGGGATTCCTTTTCTGCGGTGGTGGAGTGCGGGGGGCAGATGAATGGGACCATTCTGTGAAATGGAAAGGTATTTCTGACCTAAATTAGAATGAATTTTGCAAGGAAGGAAAAATGTATATATTGGTTAGGTGTAGTTGAAATAATGCAGTTAATACTATACTTCAAGGCATATAGATGAAAAAGCCATCAAGGACTATAGGGAAATGTTTCCCGAATTTCAAAAAAATAATGTGAGAATTTTAATTCAACATTATTTATCACTTGGATTGCTCAAAAGCACCTGACATACATATAAGAGAAATTATTTTATTATGATGGATTCTTTGTTTACAAATTAAACTCATCAAAAGTTTCCTATAAACACAAAAATTTTCTAAAACATTAGTATTTTCTAATTTAACAGACAATTTCTGCCAAGCTTTCCAGTATATTCACTGCAGTATTCTTACTTCACTTTCAATTTTCTAAGTTCTCGTATCTAGCTTAAATATAATATTTTGAAATTCTATGACTTAGCTCATATTTAGAAGCAGATCTGTGCCTACCAAAATAGACTAAAAAGGTAATTGTACACTTTAAATTTTTAAACAAGTTTAATCAAGCTTTTGTTTAAAAGTGTGGCAAAAGTCAGAATTAGTCCTCTTTTAGTACAAGGCTCATACCTCTTACCCATTTGCTACTTTTAACATCCAGTTTTGTTTTGTTTTGTGTGAGACTATCAGATATACCTGGCAACATTTTTGTGAATAATTTCCACTAGTTATAGGTATAAATGTGCTTGCGGGAGAGTTTAATTGGTGCTGTTAAATTAACTCAGGATCTTGTTTATTTTCCTAATTACTGCCAGACATTGAATGGGTGGTTCATATGTTAGAAACCTCCTGTTTTCCTGAACCTTTGCCTTACCCACTGGCCATTTTGTTAGGGAGAAAAACCTGCTTTTCCTTTCTTTTTCCTACCTTGAAAGCACTTGCATAAGTTCTGGCCATATTATTCCTGAAGATAGTACTTGAAAAACATTTTCCTTTTGTGTCTTTCTGTGTGACAATACCACCTTATCCTTTTTGTCATGAAAGTGTGACAATTATTACTACCACATGTATTTTATTTAGTAGTATTATTCCCCTGACAACAAAGGTGCCTTTAAGTTTAATAAAGCACCATTGTGAGATACTGACTATTAGCTACCCACCATAACAACAAGGACTTGTAAACTATGGGTCCTGTCGGGGCAGGGGACCAAATATGTGAAGCGATTGGTGATAACACAGCAGGATGAATACCGGGATAGAGACGGCCAGAGGACGCCAGGGACCACCGAGAAGACCGGGCAGTTGAGTGCCTATCCAGAATATTTGGTCTTGTAAGATTCAATTGTAAAATCTTTGTTCCATATTTTATCATATGAACAACCGAGAAATTATGTAAGAGGGAATAGCTTTGATATCTTTTTTCAGACATACTACTTATTCCTCTTGATTTCATTGTTTTCTAATTTTGAGGAAGTACCTTTAAAGAAAGAGAAAAACTTCCTCTTCTTCTCTCTTCCTTCTCGTGAGTTATATTTTTTTCATGAACTTAACAATAATATCCCAACACTGTTTTATTTTAGATATTTGACCTAGTATCTTTCACCTTTGTCTTTTCTCACTCATAAAGGAGCCACTTGCTCTGCGTTAGCCAAGTTGTACCACTGCGTTCAGGGCTTCCTCAGACTTCAGAAGAGCTTGATTCTTACTGGAGTAAGTTTAGTAATTTATCAAGCAACTTATTTTCACCATTTCTGATCCCTTCTTATTCTGTGATGTAACATATTCTCTAGTTCTTCGTTGTGTTTTTTTGGGGGGAGGGCTTCTCCCTGTCCTCATGACTAATTCTTCAACCAGCTTTTCTTCTTTCTAGGATCACGTCAATATTGCCCTCCTCATCCTTTATTGCTTACCACGTCTGTGGCAGTTCCGAAGGAAGTTGTCCAAGTACTGTTGCTAGAAATCTCCCAGACTGATTTTCCTTCCTGATCGTTCTGATTTTATGCCCTTGGGTAAGTCACTTTACCTTTATGATATTTCACATTTTTGTTTGTAAAAGTTGTAGCTGAAACTCATCAACACCTGGAGTCCGTTCTAGGTCTACATCAATCTTAGGAGGTAGATATTAGCAAAATGGAAGACAAGGACTCTCCAGCAGACATCAGCCCATGGAGACGTCAATTTGAACAACTTGACGTCTCCATGGGCTGTGAGGTGCAAGAAAATACCTCACAACAGTGATGGAAACCATCTGAGAGATTATGGAACCTGCATACAGAATAGAAACAAGAAAAGACATCAAAAGGATAGGAGGTAGTTTTCACTACCCATGTCACTCTTTTCCTTAACCCACATCATGGAGAGATGATCCTTTCTACTGAGGAAAAGAGAGGCAAAAGAGCACTGGACTTTGCTTCCTTCCTTCACACTAGACCACACCAATAAATCCCAGCAGAGGCCATCGGAGCCCCAGATTCCAGGCCAGCATCTGTGTGCTGCGTCACCAAGCTCACGCTGGCACCAGGCTGCATCTGCTGTCCTTGAGGCCTGCTCAGCAACTCAATGAGAACTTGAAAGCTTCTCTAAGATTTGGAACAAGGCAAGGATGCCCATTCTCTCCACTTCTATTTAACATAGTTCTAGAAGTGCTAGCCAGAGTTGGAAAAGGCACTAGAAAAACATTAAACATATCCACACTGGAAAGAAAGAAGCTAAATAGTCTGTTTGCAGATAACAGGACCTTATATATAGAAAAGCCAAAAGACTACACAGAAAAATTACCAGACGTTGAAAGAGTGGTTCAATAAAACCACCCATTCTTTCACTCTAATGAATGAATTCAATACATTTATACACAACAGAACTGACACATAATAACCAGTGACATTTCTATAATTCCTCTACACTAACAAGTATCCAAGAAAAGAGGAATCAAGAGAACAACCACATTTCTAATAGCTATATAAAGTAAAATAAAGGAAGACTTTGCACATCAGGGGTGGGAATGAAAATTAGGACCACCATTGTGGAAAACAGTGTGACGCTTACTCATAAAATTAAAAATAGAACAACAATATGACTCAGCAATCCCTCTTCTGGGTATTTATTCCAAGGAATTGAAATCAATATGTCAAAGAGATATCTGCCCTACAATGTTTGTTGCAACATTATTCACAAGAGCCAAGATATGACATCAACCTAAGCGTCCATCAACAGATTCATGAATAAAGAACATGTCATATATATACACAATGGAATACTTTTCAACCTTAAAAAAGAGATTTTGTCTTTGCTCCAACATGAATGAACCTGGAGGACATTATGTTCAGTGAAATAAACCTGCAATGGAAAGACAAACAACAAATCATCCCACTTACATATGAAATCTAAAAAAGTTGAGCTCATAGAAGCAGAATACAATAGATTGGTGGTTATCAGGGTGGTGATGGAGGTTCAGGTTGGGGAAAATTTAATTAAAAGATACAATATTTCAATTAGATAGTAGTGATAATTTTAACAGATCTATTCTATATGTTAACTATAATAACAATGTGTCATATTCTTGAAAATTGCAAAGAGTAGATTTTAAGTGTTCTTACCATAAAACATGATGAATATGTGATCTGATGTATGTTAAATAATTTGATTTACTCTATTTCAAAACATCATATTGTATGGAACAAATAGTTTGTAATTTATTGATTTAAATAATAAATTAAAGGTTATTTTTTATCCTGTTACCTTTATTTTCCTATTTTCCATGGAATCATTCCATGAAACTAATGTAATTGGTATATACTTTCATAGGAAATGGTGTAATTTTCAGTAATCTCAGCTAAATTCTTTATTATCTAATTTAATCAAAGGCTCATTAATATACTGATAACTGATAATCAACCCTCTCTTTTACTTTTCTCTTATTCGATTATTAGTAAATATTAATTCTTTCCTTCAGGTATAATATTTCTAGTTGAAGAAAATAAGTTATTTTATTTAAATTTTCATGCATTCTCCTCCTGTTCTTATTTCTAAACCCTTGGTAGAATTCTACCCTTATTTCAGAAAATAATTTTTTATAGGCCTCCTGTTTTTATTCCTTGTGCTCATTAGTATTTCAGGGCCCTGTATTTTGGTGTTATGATTTAATAAAAAATATACAATCTTTCTCTTAAAAACACACATATTATACAAGTCCTACAGAGGCATATTCAGGTTGTGCTTTTATTTTTGCAATGGTAACAATCTTTAATAAAAAATAACTCACTTCCTCTCCCCTGCACATGTCAGTGCGCTCCACTTGTGTCATTTTCTTCACACCCTTTCACTGGAGAAACAGATGTTATGTGCCAACTGGAAGAAATAGTGCTCGCAGGCATGTGCAGACCACCTGCTACCTGGATTTCCCCCCTTTGAGATTCACTTAGCCTTGCTTTGTGTTCAGTTCTATAATAATTTTCAACAACCAGAACCAATTGACTTCATACGGAGGAACTACAGAGAGAATGGGATGGATTATGCCACAGGACAGCAAGTCATGCTGATCTTTCTCTACTGAACATTTTCTCTGAAGAATGTTAGAAACATTTTATTTAAACAAAGTTACTTGAGATTGAATACATCTTTTATGGATGCAATTGTGGAATTTTCCAAAGCAGTGAAATATCTCTGAAAATGCCTCGTGAAACTCATTTTTAATTTGTACATGCCCAATCCTACAGAGTAGAGTCTAGGCAGACAGTTGATTTACACAGCATGGCTATTTGTGGTAAGCGCACACAGTTTGAGCCTCCTACAGAGCTTCTCCTCGGTGATAAGAAGTTGAAGTGTGATTTTCTCTTTCGTGCACTCTTTCCCTTTTTAGAATATCTCTGTTTCTTTTAAGACATCTTCTCAGTTTCCAATGCTCAAATCCTTAGTCATATTTCAATTCTTTCTCCTAAGCTTTTCATTTCCAAATTCTTTGAAAGTCCTTTTGCATCTTTTCTTACCTGTATTGTAAGTTTGTTTCTGCTTACACCTGTATTTCCCGATAGAGGTCCGTTCTCTAGTTTTGTGCCTGTTCACATACATACTACACGCTGATGCTGCAATATCTGCTCAAAGTGTAGCTCTGAGATGTACATTGAGATCTCTGATAGCACCGATCAGAGACTTTAGGATGTTTGAATTTGGCTCCAGTATGTGTGACTTCAGGTGTTACCTAAGTTCTCTGTGTCTCAGCTTTCCCAAATACAAAACTACAATAAGACTAGTGTCTCTAATAGAGTTTAGTAAAGTTAAATGGGTTTATGTATTTGCATTTTTTTAGAATAGTGCCTAACACACACTAAGCACTAGATAAGTCTTATCTAGCGTTCGTAAAACTATAAAGTTCTTATTGGCTACAAGACATCTTAATGGAATAGCTAAGATTCTTTCAGATTTGTTCAGATGTTGTATTCCAACACACATAATTCAGTGTCTGGGGGAGAAAAGACACTGACTAAAAATTGTTGACTTTTCAAATACCAAGTGGCCATTTGGACAGTCAATAGAAAAATATAATGGCAATAAATAAATTCTTTGCAATGTAGATAATAAAAATCTTTCTTGCTAGGTCATGGAATCTATTCATTATATTTATCGCTGAATTTTTTTGCCATTATTTTATCAGGAAGACAGCAGTTACCATACTTTTTTTTTTTTTGAGACAGAGTCTCACTCTGTTGCCCTCGACAGAGTGCTATGGTGTTACAGCTCACAGCAACTTCCAACTCTTGGGCTTAAGTGGTTCTCAACCTTCCTAATTCTGCAGCCCTTTAACACAGTTCGTGTGGATCGTGACCCACAGGTTGAGAACCACTGGCTTAAGCGATTCTCTTGCCTCAGCCTCCTGAGTAGCTAGGATTACAGGCACCCGCCACAATGCCCGGTTATTTTTGTTGCTGTTTTAGTTGGCCGGGGCCGGGTTTGAACCCGCCACTCTTGGTATATGGAGCCTGCACCCTACCCACCAAGACACAGGTGCCACCCACACTTACCATACTTTTATGGAAACATATTTCAAATGTTTACATTAAAGTGTATTTCACATATTTACTTATTTTCCTCTCTTACTACACTGTGAAACTTTAAGATCCTGGCCATAGACTATGATCACAGTCATGTAATAAAAGATCCTGGCCATATAATAGAAAAAAGTCTGGTTGAAAAATCCTAACACCAAGAGTATGCTTAAGTAAATAAGCAATTCAATGATTTTGAAAATGTTCACCAAATGCTCTTTCTTTTTTGAAACTGGAAGCAAGTTTAAAGCCTAATACATAATGTAGAGTATGCAGGCTGACAAGGCCACTCTCAAACATTTGAGAAAATAATTCTTTGTATCTTACTTGCTGACTGACTTTTACTTACCTCTTTTATAAAGCATCTTGTGGTACACTTATTTTCAAGATGCAATGAAACTGATGGAAAAGAATTGAGGAGTACTGAGTAGGGGCTGGCTTTCTTTTCTTTTTCTTTTTTCCCCTTTCAGTGGGGGATTAAAGCAAGGTTTGGGAGCAGGGATAGCGTAATGACTATAATTTCAGCTACCGCATTGGTCCTTATGAAGTGTCTGTACATTTAACACTCCATATGGTAATTATAACTTCCCTAGAATGAGTCAGGGTTGTTTATGCTTTCATAAATCAGGCAGCTGCAGCAGAGCAGACAGATTCCATATTAGCACTTCCTCCTAAGACCGTGAATATGCTGAAATGATTTTTGCAAATTTCTCCTGAATTCAAGTTGTTTGTTAAAAGTGATAGTTTTATGAGACTGCCACATGGAAAATGTCCTTCCCTCTCAGATTTTCCATTTGTGATATAAATCTACCTTTAGTACCAATTTTAGAGGCATTAAAGCTGATATAATAACCCCCAGCTGAATAGATAAAAGGAAACCTTAATTTACAGGTAGGGCATAGTTATATGAAATGACAGCTAGAGAAGTTATGAGTAAGACCTGAAAAATTGTACATTAACTGCTTGAAAATTTATTTCCTACACTGAGTCTTCTGACTTTACCACGCAAAGCCAAGTCCTCCTATAATAAATGCTAGCTGTCCCATTGCTTTCTTTAGCTTAACGCTTTGAAATGACATGGACTGTTTTGAAATTACATAGAAATTAATGGAACTTCATCTGTGTTTAAATTATCTTTCATTAAAAATATATAAGATATCTTGCAGTAAATACTTCTAATAATTGAGACAAAGAATATATAATTGTGCATACATATGTAATAATTACATGAGATTTAATCATGTCACATGTGGTGGATTATTTTATATCTCAGGCCTCAGTGATATTAGCCATAAAATAAGAGTTTCCAAGTCAATTGTAATTTTTAGATAAGAAAATTTGGAAAAAGAGGAAATAGCGTATATTAGAAAATGAAGATTCTCTTTAGGACCAAAAGAAAGTAGGGCTAAAAAATCATAGAACCAAGTGTATACTTAAATAAATGAACATTTAAATGATTTTTTAAAAATTAACCAAGCTTTTTTTTTTTTTTTTTTGTAAGACAGAATTTATTCACAGAAAAGAATACAGAAAACATTAAGGCTCCTGGTAGAGGGAGAGAATTCTAGTGGGGAAAGAGAAGCTCTCTCCGTTTCTCTCCCAGTCTTTCCCCATCTCCTCCTTTAGGCCTTTAGTCTCAGGGTATACATAGGTGTATGGGTTCCTTGTTCAGGAAAAGAATGAATACAGTCCCTTCCACCAGGGGCAAGGTGAATGAATGTATCAATGAATGGATACAGTCCTTTCATGGTATTGAGGCCTAGGAAGTTCACAAGAAATTGACCTAGGCATAGGAGATGGGGGTTCCACATTTAGTCCTAAGTGTGAAGTGAAGGAGACACCAAGGCACAGGTGTCTCCTCAGCAGTTGTCCAGCCTTTTTGGCAATTGGAG
>CAUYON010178302.1:0-19676 GCA_963573935.1 Arctocebus calabarensis
ATATAGTGATCAAGAAAATGCCATGAAGGCTAACTGTAACAGTACGATCAAAACATTTCTGAATGTATATGAATCGTGCCCTATGATTGCACCAATGTACAGAATTATGATTCAATAAAATTATAAAAAAAAAAAAATAGCCAAGTGTTGTGGCAGGCACCTGTAGTCCCAGCTACTTGGGAGGTGGAGGCAAGAGAATCGCTTGAGCCCAGGAGTCGGAGGTTGCTATGAGCTGTGATGCCACAGCACTCTAACCAGTGTGATAGCTTGAGGCTTTGTCTCAAAAAAAAAAAAAAAAAAGTTTATGCCCTGGTCCACATGGCTTCACATCAGAATTATATCAAACCTTAAAATAAGAGCTTATTCTCATGCTGCAGAAATTATTCCCAAAAATTGCAAAGGAAGTAATCTTCCCCAACACGTTCTATGAAGCAAACAGCACCCTAATACCAAAACCAGGAAAAAACTCAATTAAAAAGGAAAACTTCAGACCAATTTCATTCATGAATATAGATGCAAAAATTCTCAATAAAATCCTACCAAATAGATTACAGTTTCATATTAAAAAAATCGTATGTCACAATCAAACAGGTTTCATCCCCAGGAATGCAAGGCTGGTTTAACATATGCAAGTCCATAAACGTAATTCACCATATCAACAGAAGCATGAACAAAGACCATACGATCCTCTCAATTGATACAGAAAAACCATTCAATAAAATTTAGCATCCTCGGCTCGGTGCCTGTGGCTCAACAGGCTAAGGTGCCAGCCACGTACACCTGAGCTGGCGGGTTCGAATCCAGCCTGGGCCCACCAAACAACAATGACGGCTAAAACCAAAAAAAAAGAAACCAACTGGGCGTTGTGGTGGGCGCCTGTAGTCTCAGCTACTTGGGAGGCGGAGGAAGGAGACTCGCTTCAGCCCAGGAATTGGAGGCTGCTGTGAGCTGTGATGCCACAGCACTCTATCCAGGGTGACAGCTTGAGGCTCTGTCTCAAAAAAAAAAAAAATTAGCATCCTTTTCTAATTAGAACACTTAAGAATATAGGCATAGGTGGCACATATCTGAAACTGATTGAAGCTATCTATGACAAACCCATAGTTAACATTATACTGAATGGAGTAAAACTGAAAGCTTTTCCACTTGGAACTGGAACCAGACAAGGTTGTCCTCTGTCGCCACTATTATTTAACATAGTCCTGGAAGTTCTAGCCAATACAATCAGGCAAGAGAAGGAAATAAAGGGCAACCAAATGGAAGGAGAGGAGGTCAAACTTTTGCTCTTTGCCAATGATATGATCTTATGCTTAGAGAACCCCAAAGATTCAACCACAAGGCTGCTGGAAGTAATAAAAAAAATACAGTAATGTCTCAGGATATATAATTGATGTCCACAAATCAGTAGCCAAGATGAGAAGCTCATCAAGGACACAATCCCCTTCACAGTAGATTAAAAAAAAAAAAACCTAGGAATATATCTAACAAAAGAGATGAAGGACCTCTATAAAGAAAATTACAAAACCCTAAGAAAAGAAATAGCAGAAGATATTAACAAATGGAAGCACATACCATTCTCATAGCTTGGAATAATTAACACTGTTAAAATGTCTATATTTCCCAAAGCAATCTTCACATTCAATGCAATCCCCATTAAAATACCAATATCATACTCTCAAGATTTGGAAAAAATAATTATTTCTTTTGTATGGAACCAGAAAAGAACCCTTATATTATACTGGGCTCAGCGCCTGTGGCTCAATGGGCTGGGGCGCCAGCCACATGCACCTGAGCTGGTGGATTCGAATCCAGCCCTGGCCCGCCAAACAACAATGACGGCTGCAACCAAGAAATGCCGGGCATTGTGGAGGGCACCTGTAGTCCCAGTTGCTTGGGAGGCGGAGGCAGGAGACTCGCTTGAGCCCAGGAATTGGAGGTTGCTGTGAGCTGTGATGCCACGGCACTCTATCCAGGGTGATAGCTTGAGGCTTTGTCTCAAAAAAAAAAAAAAATTATACTGAATGGAGTAAAACTGAAAGCTTTAACTGATTGACAAGGTTTTATTGCTTAGTAATAAAAACAAAACTGGGGCATTAGCCTACCAGACTTAAGGCTATACTACAAGGCCATAGTGATCAAAACAGCATAGTATTGGCACAAAAATAGAGATATAGACATTTGGAAATGAATTCAAAACTGTGAGATGAAATTAACATCTTATAGCCACCTGATCTTTGACAAACCAAACAAGAATATATACTGGGGAAAAGAATCCCTATTCAATAATAGACTGAAACTGGACCTGCACCTTTTACCACTCACAAAAATTGATTCAATAAAGATGGATAAAAGATTTAAATCTAAGGCTTGAAACAATAAAAATCCTAGAGGAAAGTGTAGGGAAAACACTTGAAGATATCAGACTGGGGAAAGATTTTATGAGGAAGATTTCAGTGTCAATTCCAACAACAACAAAAGTAAACAGATGGAACTTAATTAAACTGAATAGCTTCTGTACAGCTAAGGAGACAACAACCAAAGCAAATAGACAACCATCAGAATGGTAAAAGATATTTGCATGTTATGAATCGGACAAAAACTTGATAACTAAGAACTACAGAGAACTCAAATTAATCAACAAAAAAAGACCCAACAATCCCATATATCACTGGGCAAGAGATACAAATAGAAACTTCTCTGAAGAAGACAGATGAATGGCTAACAAGCATATGAAAAAATGCTCTTATCCCTAACCATCAGAGAAATGCAAATAAAAACCACCCTGAAATAAATAAATCTAACCCCAATGAGAATGGCCCATATCGCAACGTCTCAAAGCTACAGATGCTGGCATGGATTTTGAGAGAAGGGAACACTTTTACACTGCTGGAGGGACTGCAAACTTGTACAACCATTTTGGAAGGAAGTATGGAGAATCCTCAAAGAACTCAAATTAGACCTCCCATTTAATCCTGCAATCCCATTACTGGGCAGGTACCCAGAAAAAAAAAATCATTTTATCATAAGGACTTTTGCACTAGACTGTTTATCACAGCTCAATTTACAATGACCAAAATGTGGAAACAACCTAAATGCCCACCAATCCAGGAATGGATTAAGCTGTAGTATCTGTATACCATGGAATACTATTCAGCCATTAAAAAGATGACGGCATTACATCTGTTGTATTAACCTGAACTGAGGTGGAACACATTCTTCTTAGCAAAGCATCACAAGAATGGAGAAGCAAGACCCTAACGTACTCTATTCTAATATGAAGGTAGTAGATGACCTAATACATGGTGGGGGGTAGGGGAATAAGGAAGCAGGGAGAGGGGAAGAGGGAGGGGAATGAGGTGTCACAGTGTATGGCACATCTCTTGGGGGTAGGACACAATTTTAAGAGAGACTTTACCTAACAAATACAATCAGTGTAACCTAATTCTTTGTACCCTCCATGAATCCCCCCCAAAATAAATAAATAAATAAAAAGTACTTTAAAAACCACAGGACACTATATAAATGTTAGCTTTTACGTATTATTAGGTCATGTGGAAATGCCAACTTCATTTTATAATCATTAGCCATCTTAGGGGCTTAGGGCAGAAGTGGTTATGGGCCCATCCTCTAGAATAGTGGTTCTCATCCTGTGGGTCACGACCCCTTTGGAGGTCGAACAACTTTTTCACAGGGGTCGCCTAAGGCCATCCTGCATATCAGATATTTGCATTAAGATTCATAACAGTAGCAAAATTACAGTTATGAAGTAGCAATGAAAATAATTTTATGGTTGGGGGTCACCACAACATGAGGAATTGTATTGAAGGGTCGTGGCATTAGGAAGATTGAGAAAACATTGCTCTAGAAAGTATTTTATACTCATTTAATAGCGTAGTTTGAAATTTTTCAGATATGAGATACTGATGAATGATTTATTCCCTCCAGGCTGCCCTAGTAGTGCCAGAGTCTACCTCCAGGGGCCTAAGCAGCTTTTCTGTTGCTAGGCACCCAGAAGGGCCCCCTGCATTCTGACCAGGAAGATGAGAGTCCATTTTACCCAATTACTTGTCCACCACGCCTGAAGACATTTAAGCTTGTGTACGTTCATTCTGGGAAGTCATAATTGCACCTTGGCAGTCTCTCTCACTTCCTTGTTCATCCACACAATAGATCAGTTGCCAAATTCCTTAATTCCATCCTTTGAATTGAGTGTCTCTTTCCTAGTCTTATGACTGCTGCCTACACTCTGTCCACATTACCTCTTGCCTTGTCTATTGCCACAAGCCTCCTTGGCCTCCCTGCTTCCAGTTTTTCCTCATTTTAATCCATCTTACACATCACTTCCAGATTGATTAGATTCTTAACATATCATGTTTTATCTCAAAATAATTTCTTGTCTCCAAACTCCCTGATGAATTACAAACTCTTCCAACATGATCTTTAAGGCCCTCTACATCATGCCCATGTAGCAGAGACCACTAAGTTGTTCTCGCTCTCCTCAATAATAGATAGCACTTCCTCGGCTGAGCGCTAGCCACTGAAGGACTGCATTTCCCAGCCTCCCTTCAGGTAGGTGTAGTCACATGACTTAATTCTGCCAATGAAATATAAATAGAAGTGACCTGTGAAACTTCTGGGAAATGCCTTGGGGTGAAGATCCATGCCTTTTGCCCTCCTTCCCCCTTCCTGCTGCCTGGCACACAGAAGTGGTGGCTGGATGAGTAGTCATCTTAAAGCCACATACTGAGGATAACAGAGCAGTGATACAGAAGAAGCCGGTTCTCTGCCGCTGGGGAACACCACCTCAATCCTATATAGACGATTACAAACAATTTTTTTTTTAATATATGAAAGCAACAAACTTCTGTCTTTTTTTTTTTCTTTGTGTAAAGACAGAGTTTCACTTTATCTCCCTCGGTAGAAGGCTGTGGCATCACACAGCTCACAGCAACCTCCAACTCCTGGGCTTAGGTGATTCTCCGGCCTCATCCTCCAAGGTAGCTGGGACTGCAGGTGCCCACCACAACACCTGGCTATTTTTTTGTTGAAGTTTGGCAGGGGCTGGGTTTGAACCTGCCACCCTCGGTATTTGGGGCTGGTGCCCTACCCACTGAGCCATAGGCACCGTCCCAAACTTCTGTCTTTTCTTAAAATTATGTTTTTCTAAATATGCATTTTTACTAATAGATTTATTGAGATATTCCTCTACTTCACCTTTTGAAAGGGTCATCTTCTTGAGGATTTGGTTCCCTATCCTTTGGGCTCATAACTATTTTGTTTGTTTATCACAGTTAGCTTTGCCCTATAATTATTGTGCCATGGGGCCTAATGTAGCCACACACAAACCCTTTCCCCTGTCCCTCCTCCACTTCTCCCAAGACAAAGACACAAAGGATCTGGCTAGTCCAAGCCCTGCCAAGCCCCGAGAAGGTGGTACCAAAAGACCCTAACTTTCCAAGCAAGCTATAGAATATACCCACCCCATATAAAAGGGGTCTGTAACACCCCCTAGGCACAGGTGCCACCTTTGCACAGCCCAGGCGGTCACCCTCGCCTTTTCAATAAACGTGGCCTGAAATCCCCTCTGCAGCTTTGTCTCTGGGCACTATCATTTATACCTTTCATTATGGACCTGTCACATTTCTTCTACTCATAACCTAGAGTATGTAGCACATTTAGGTGTCTGATATTTTATTTGTTAACTTAAGACTTTGTGTCTTATATTTGTAAACACAAAAAATATTGGTTCAGTTGATATTCCAAAATGAAAAAAATTCAAACCTATTTGAGAAAACTTTACATACTTTGACTTACTATATTTCTAGAAAATGAAAATTCTATTCAAGGCAACATAATGAATTTAAAGCAGATAAACAAAATTAACAGTGGAATTCAAAATCTGAACAAATTTGTCAATTGCTCTTTCATTATGCAGATTTTAGTCAGGCTTCTGACATAGGGGAAAAGTTGGGGTCTTGTCCTTACTAAATCCCAGCAATCCTATTTTGCAAGTGAGGAAACTGAAGCTCATAATAAATAGTCTTTTTTCAGGAACTCTTACCTCATTATTAAACATTATCTAAAGATTTTCATCATACCCAGTTTCCTACAGCTATGGAGGTCTCACTTCTCCTACATCAATCAACATTTCTCAGAATGTGGTCCATAAAAAATTATGGGAAGCCTAAGATACAGAAGCATACGATATGGATTGTGGGGCCCTATCATGTGCCTATGAATTGGAGTCACCAGCACTGGGGCTCTGAAATCTGCATTTCAAATAAACTCCTCAGATGGTTTTTATGCACATTAAAGTTTGAGAAACTGTCTGTGCAATTAACAATACAATATGCCAGAAGACCTCAGCCCTTGGCCTAGCCTCAAAAGCCTGAAACTTGAATTATCCTACTTTTGGGTCCCAACCCCAGAAATTTCGAGACAGCAGCTTTGAGGACTACTTCATTCCACTCTTACTAAGACTCGACCATCCCGAGGTTGGAAATAATTGGAACTTTAGGACTATACATTTGGATGAAAAATCCATATACTGGCTCAGCTCAAGTGGCTACATATACCAGAGCTGGTGGGTTCGAATCCAGCCTGGGCCTGCCGAACAATAATGACAACTACAACCACAAAATAGCTGATGTAGTGGTGGGCATCTGAAATCCCAGCTATTTGGGAGGCTGACACAAGAGAATTGCTTAAGCCCAAGAGTTGGAGGTTTCTGGGAGCTGTGACTCCTTGACACTTTGTCTCAAAAAAAAAAAAAAAAAAGAAAAAAGAAAAATCCATATACTAATGCAGTTGGGATTTCTCCCTGTGTCATATCCTTGATCTTGAGGTTCAATGAAACCATAGACCACATGAAAGGACAGAGTTTATTGATAAAGAAATAGATAAGAGAAAGGGGGGAAACTGAACCTCAGGCAATGGAGTGGGGGATCCCCCGTGGGCAGCCCGTGTAGGCCTCCTGTCTAGGGTTTTATATACTGCTTTTCCTATCCTGTGGGATTGGAGAGGAATGTAAGTCTGGAACATGTCACAATTGGCCAGGAGCCTGCAGGCAGAAAGTAATCCTAAAAAGAGTAAAGAAATACAGTCCTTGCTGTCCTTGTCCAGGTAAGGCATTAGGGTGTGGCCATTAGGCATTAGGGCTCCTCCTTACTCCCAGAGGAGCCCCCAGATGAGATGAGATCAGGTGAGATACTGATTAGGCTGCCTTTTTGTGACCTTGCTTGAGCCCATTCAATGCATCCTGGAAAGGACCTGTTTGTGCCTAGCGATGCGGGTCTGTGATGGTACTGATTTCTGAGATCACTCCAGGCCTAGAAAATGAGGGTCCTTGTCCAGCCCTGAATGGGGGAACCCTGTATCACTAAGATCAGCCAAGGTACTGAATACTGTTTAGAAAGGAACTAGGATTTCACTGTGTTCTTCATACTAATGTTATCGACAAAGAAGGTCCAGCTGCTGGTCAGTCAGTATGCAGAGACGAGGATAATCTATGAAACTTTATTTATCAGGAGGCTGATGATTCTGGAGAACAGTGAGAGTAGCCTGTCCAAGACTGTTCTATTCTTCCATTTCCAAAGTTACATTTTGGTACAGAGAAGTTCAAAGCAAAGACCACATTCACTCTTACTTTAAATAATAATCTGCATAACTTAGTGACCTATTAAAACCTTTTCAAAAGCTAATGTCCTAAATCAATCCACCTAAACTACTAAAGATAGGCATCTTTAGGGTGAGAGTTTAATTTGTAAAACAGTGACAGGAAACAGGAGGTGAAGGTCCCTAGGACCAGCTGTGTCTTGTTCACCTGAGCCTGAACCACCCTCTTATTCTCACTGCATGTGCTTTCACTACGTGATCCTGCTATGGAAGAAAGTTGGAATATTACATTTTGGAAAACTTTTCCGTAGTATTGTCTTAGTTTCCCAAAAGACTACCTGAAATCCTGCTAAGCTTTTTAGCCTATTGCAATAAGTGAAAACATCACCTAGACAAAGTCTTGGGTGTGTCTCAAAAATGATTAAGTCAGGGGAGAATATTTACAGTGTTTTAGGGGCTGGGACGGATGATTTTTAAGGCAAGGCTTGCAAAGCAGGAAACTGGGATAAGGCAGAGCTTACCACACAATAGCTTTGGGTCACTGGGCACAGTGAGGAGAAGGTCTAGATGTGACAAGCAAGCTGATATTCTCGGTACATGTAATTGGTTCTCTGTCATCCTCCAGGAGCAAGCGTTTCCTGCAGCAAGTAGGTAAATTGGTTGGTCTTTGTGAACTAAAATAAAATTTTATGGCTCTGCCTGTTTAACTGACTAGCTACCCTCTTCACCAAGGGGATCCCCTAAAACTGAATTGCTAGACGTGAGAAAGGAGGTCAGACACGTCTCATCACGCCCCCTCCCTTCTTAGAGATGCCCCTGGTGATTCACTAACAGCCCTGATGCTGTCTAAGACCCACCTGAAGGCCTCAGCCTACACAGCAAACCACCTGCATCTGGGTAGAAGGCTAGGGGTTTATCGCTAATTAACAGACCCTTATCTTAACTCAAGCATCTCTTTCTGCTGACGCCTTCTCTAAAGATAAAGTTTAACTCTTTCAGCCAATCATTAACTAAAAAATCTTTAAACCTACCTGTAACCTATAAGCCCCTCCCCCTGAAAGCACATGTAGTGAGACGAGATGGAGTCCTTCAGGCTAGGGCTGAGAAGACACAGCCGTCTGGTTGGTTTACGACCTACATGACCTCCTCATGTCTCCCATCCTTGCCACTTTATGAATTCAGCTTTAACCTAAAAGTGCGTATCTTGAGGGCAATTGACTTAGGAGATTAACTGTGGAATTGGAATGTTGGTTTGGGTCCTGGGTTATGCTGATTATTATTGATTATGGGTCATAGATTACATGGATTATTGTGGTTTAAGATAAGGGTTAACATGGTTTTTACTTTGAACTTTCATGTATAAAACTGTGCTTTTGGAAATGGCAGAACAGAACAGTCTTGGAGAGGCTCCTCTCACTGCTCTCCAGAATTGCCGGCCTTCTGACCAAGTTTAATGGACCTATCCCGGTCTCAGCATATTGGACAGGCGGCCAGACCCTCTTAGTCTGGTAACACCCTTTTTGAGATGTCTCACTTTGGGGGGCCAAACCAATATATGCCTTCCATGTATTGCTTTACAACTTTACTTATAATTCACATCTCCCTGAAATGTGTAAAACCAAACCGTAACCCAAGCACAGCAAGTCTACTTTTTCAAGGTTTCTTGGGCATGGCTCCAGGCCACGGTCCTCAAATCTGGTCAGAATAAACCTCTTTAAATTACTTTTACAGAGTCTGGTTTCTTTTCTGTTGGCATCCTGGTCTCCAGATTGTTGAACAGAGAAGAAAAGTGTGGGGGTGCCTAACTTAGCCACACCCAGACCCCTTCCCCTACTCTTCTTCCTCTCCTCCTCTGAGACAAAGACGGGAAGGATCTGGCTAGCCCCTAAGAAGTTGGTGCCAAAAGACTCAAGTTTCCAGGCAAGCTGTGGAATTTGCCCACCACCTATGGCCCCATATAAAAGAGATCTCTAACTTCTCCCCCCCAACCCCCACACCCCAACCCCTCCCCCACCCCCCACACAGATGGCGCCTTTGCACTGCCCAACTGGGTCACCCTCCCTTTTCAATAAACATGGCATCATTTAGACCAAAAGGATGTTTGTTTCCATTCTAATTAAAATAAAAATATTTGTGTTGATGTCTCAACTATCCCTAAAATGCTGTTTTTCCAAATTTTACATTTTACAAGCACTGTGATAGAAATAACTCACATTTGTGTTTTTGTAGTTTATAGAAAGCATTCACACATGTGTTCTTTGATACAACAAACCTGTGGTGTAGTTAAGCCATTAAAATACTCATTTTGAGACCAGGTGTGATGGCTCACGCCCTGTAATCCCAGTACTTTGGGAGGCCAAAGCAGGTGGATTTCCTGAGCTCAGGAAAATCCAGAGACCAGCCTAAGCTAGAGTGGATACCTGTCTCTAAAAAATAGCCAGGTGTTGTAGAGGGTGGCTATAGTCCCAGCTACTCCGAGGCTGAGGCAAGAGGATCACTTGGGCCCAAGAATTTGAGGTTGTTGTGAGCTACAATGCCATGGCATTCTACCAAGGGTGACAAAGTGAGACTCTGTCTCAAAAGGAATTTTAAAAATCAATAAAAAATAAAATACCCATTTTGCAGATAAAATTAAAACTCAAGGAAATATGTAATTCACCCTGAAGGAAAGTGCTTTAAGTAGAAATTCATTGTACCCTAGTATTCAGACTTCAAAATCCATGCTCTTCAACAGCCCCACAAACAAGTGTGGGTATGTTACAACGTTTTATGGTTTGGTTTTGTTTCCCACTACAGAATCTGGCAATGGCTCTTGAAGCTTGTTTAATGGAGCTTGGTTATAGGAATGCTGGAGGGAATTTATCATAACAGGGCCACAACTATAAACTTCAGGACCATAGATCCTAGAACAGGTGCGATAACTGGCCAGGCTTCAGTTAAGTGCACATCAAGTGCAAAATACCAAACGACTTCTGAACTGCAGAAGGCGCTGGGTGGAGCTTGTATCCTGGCTGCTACCAGCTTCTCAATGCAGACAAATGAGTTCTGTGGGTTCCAGATTATAAGCTCCCACAGAGTGAAATGTGTTTTTTTGTTTGTTTGTTTTTTGGTATACAAAGCCCCCAAGTCTGACCAGGAAGTTATAAAGCTTTTCAAGTAGAAACTTAACCGGTAAGGCTTAGTGAGCCTTGTGACTTCCACTAATGAAATGAAATATGCTACGTTTCCAAACCTCCTTTTAAATTGCAAATCCATGTAAATAGGTCTTTTCGGATAAACAAATGCCACAATTTCCCTCTGGACTATAAAGCATACTTTATGATGATCTGGGGGGAAAAAAATTACAAGGTGATATGAGGGAATATATCATAGATATAGTAGACCTAACATACATGATGAACTATCTCTTGGAAACTGAATGTCCAAATAGAGTAAGCAAATAGCCACGTTTAAAGATAAAGAAAGCAACTGTCCCATATTCTCTTCCCAATTTGGGGCTCATATTCTAAATCAAAGGCTCTCAATGCTCCTTGTACATTACAATCACCTGCAGAGCCTTGAAAATTCCTAATGGTCAGGCCTTACCGCGGACCAACCAGGTATTAAAACTCCGGAGGTGATTCTATTGTGTTGCCAGAATTGAGAACCAGTGCTCAACTAGAGAGTCAGTGGTTCTCTAAGTATGGTCCTGAGACCAGCAACATCACCATCACTTAGAAATATATTAGAAATACAGATTCACTCAGGAGGCTGAGGCAAGAGAATCGCTTAAGTCCAAGAGCTGGAGGTTGCTGTGAGCTGTGTGATGCCACAGCACTCTACCCAGGGCGATAAAGTGAGACTCTGTCTCTACAAAAAAAAAAAAAAAAAAAAAAGAAAAGAAATACAGATTCTCTGAAGCCATGCCAACCCCTCCGAATCAGAAATTGTGGGGCTGGGATCCAGCAATCTGTGTTTTAACAAGCCCTCTGGGTGACTGGTATATGTTAAAGCACAAATGAGAAGCAATACTCTAAATACAAGGGCATCTTTCCTTCATCTGTAGTTAAGGGAACACAGCCTGACCTGCCCCAAACACTGCTTGGGACATGTGGCTTTTGTCTGAAGACAGAACCTACTATTGACACAACTTTAATGTGAACTGTGAAGTGCTATGTGAACTATAAACCATAGAGCTTCAAGGTTAAAGAGAACAACAGAAGTCCCAGGCCTCAATTCCAGGGCTAGTCCCTCTCAGAGCATCTTCTGGAATTGCTGCCAACAACCCATGATCAGCATTTGGGGTGTGCCTCCAGTACACAAATCATCCTTGCTTCTGACTACAGGACAGACTTTGGTTGAGGGAGCCTCTCCTCCACCATGTTTAATCCCCGGGTGGGCCCTATAAGCTAGGCCAATCACCATATGGCTTTAGCATGAGGACTTTGGCTCAGCCTTCCTCTCTACTCCATTCTCCTGGGCAGCACCAGCATCACCCTGGATGATTGTCCAATTTCTTGGCCATGCACTTTCTGAACTTCTTCATTTCGAGTTACCTTCCCCTCACCCATTCCTGCCCACAAATCTTTTAAATCCACTAAGCCAAGCACAATCTTTGGTCCTTAGCTTTCTCTCCTCCCAATGTCTCTGCCTGAGAATTCACTCTTAGTTTCAACTCTTTTTTTTTTTTTTTTTGTAGAGACAGAGTCTCACTCTATGGCCCTTGGTAGAGTGCCATGGCGTCGCACAGCTCACAGCAACCTCCAGCTCTTGGACTTAAGCGATTCTCTTGCCTCAGCCTCCCGAGTAGCTGGGACTACAGGCGCCCACCACAACACCCGGCTATTTTTTTGTTTTGCAATTCAGCGGGAGTCGGGTTTGAACCTGCCACCCTCAGTATATGGGGCCAGCACCCTATTCATTGAGCCACAGGTGCCGCCCCCTCAACTCTTTCTTGACCTCACAAGCTGCTTTCATCTATTCTCCCCTAACTTTCTTCCTCTATTGCCCCTTCTAAGACAATGAATGCCTTTCAGCCAATGGTGAGGAATAAACATTCTTCTTTCAAATGCTGTTTAAAATTCACCATTTTCTACAAATCCTTACCACCTTGCTATGATGGAGGAGGTATTCTCACGTGTTCCATCCCTCTCTCCATCCCTATTCTTTATGCTACTCATTATCTGTCATTATTTTCTCCTACTTTTTCAGTTTTATTCTAGCAAATGGTCCCTCTGTCATCTGTTAAACAACATTTTTTTTTCTTTTTTTGAAACAGAGTCTCAAGCTGTCACCCTGGGTAGAGTGGCATGGCATCATAACTCACGACAACCTCCAACTCTTGGACTCAAGCAATCCTCTTGCCTCAGTTTTTCTATTTTTAGTAAAGATAGGGAGGGTCTCACTTTTTGATCAGGCTGGTCTCAAACTCATGAGCTCAAGCAATCCACCTACCTCAGCCTCCCAGAGTGCTGGGATTACAGGCGTGAGCCACAGCCCTGGGCCTGTTACACATGTTTTAATCACTTTGAACTTAACTGAATTTTGCCCTGCATTTCCTCCAGCACTGTTTTTTTTTTTGTTTGTTTGTTTTTTTGAGACAGAGCCTCAAGCTGTCACCCTGGATAGAGTACTGTGGCATCACTGCTCACAGCAACCTCCAATTCCTGGGCTCAAGCAAGTCTCCTGCCTCTGCCTCCCAAGTAGCTGGGACTGCAGGCACCTGCCACAATGCCCAGCCATTTTTTGGTTGCAGCCGTCATTGTTGTTTGGCGGGCCTGGGCTGGATTCGAACCCGCCAGCTCAGGTGTACATGGCTGGCACCTTAGCCCGTTGAGCCACAGGTGCCGAGCCCCTCCAGCACTGTTCTATTCTCAGCCTTCTTGCTCAGTCTTCTCATAAGAGTTATCTATATTTCTTCTCTCAATTGGTTTGCCATTTGTTCTCTGGCACTTTCTGATCTGGTTTCTGTTTCCACCATACTCACGTGGCCAATAAGCCCCAAGTGGTTAAATCCAGTAGGCACTCTTCAGTCCTCATGGTCGTTGATTTCTCAGAAGTATGCGACATACTTCACCTCATCCTTCCTTAATAACCCCCGCTGGAGGATAAACTTCATGAAAACAGCAGCCTTGTTTGACTTGCACCTGCTGTATCTGCACCCTAGAACAGTTTTGGCACATACTAGGTTCTTGGAAAGTATTTATTCAACAATCAATCAACCAAATAAATTCTCATTCTATACAGTAGGTGGAGGAAAGTGCAATGTGAAAAAGATCATTCTGGGGGATCTGACCTCATATTAGGAAGCACGTGCGTCAGGAAGGCTTCCCCTGGTTTCCATGAAGCCACACTCTCCGATTTCTCTTTGCGCCTCTCTGTTCTTTTGTTCCCAATCTGTTTCACCAGATGCTTTTCCTTTCTCTCACCCCAACATATTGTCACTCCTCAGACATTATTCCTAGGTCCTGTTCTCTTTTCATACTGTGTTCCCTCCCTAGGGAACTTCAGCACTGTCATTTACCTCTTCCCAGTTAGATATCCTCAACCTGGTCCTTCTGGGCTCCGGACCTATCTGGCTCTACCTGTTCCACATCCCTACCCACGTCTTACAAACACTTCAAATGCAACATGGCCAAAATTAAGACACAAACTCGTACTTTCTCATATCCCATTTTTGCTTATCTTCTACTGCTCTGTCTTAGAAAGTGACCCTCTGCCTAGTTACTCATGCCTAAATCTCATCAACCCAAAGCAAAGTAAGATGTAGAAAAGAGCATAATAGGGAGACTTAACTTCATATTACCTTTACTCTCCTCCCTAGAATCAAAGGTAATGATTTTAGATATTGTTCATTATAATAAATAGGATACTGTCTCTCTTAGGCCCCTCATTCATTTTTCTCTATGCACTAGATATAGGTATATGTTCACATACACAATTTTCATTTACAAATGTTTATTTTATCTGTTTTATCTGGAGTTATTAATTGCCTTTTTGTTTCTGTTTTTTTTTTGTTGTTGTTCACTGGCTAACTCTTCTCATGCCTCTACTATTAGATTTATAAAATACCTCTAAATATATTTTTATTTTTTAATTTTATTGTAAATTGACCATTTATAATTATATACATTTATGGGGTATCTAGTGATGTCATGATTTGCAAATATAATGTGGAATAATTAAATCAAGCTAATTGACATATCCATTTCCTCAAATACTTACCTTTTTTTTGTGGTGAGAACATTTGGAATTTACTTTCTTAGCAATTTTGAAGTGTACAATACACTAATATTAACTATATTCACTATGATATGTAATAAATCTCAAATTGAAAAATTATTCCTCCTGTCTGAGATTTTATATCCTTTGAGCTAGGACGACTAGACCTGATTTCTAATTTTTTTTATTTTTAATTTTTTTCTTAGCAATTTTGAAGTATACAATATACTAGTATTAACTATATTCACTATGATATGTAATAGATCTCAAAACGAAAAATTATTCCTACTGTCTGAGATTTTATATTCTTTGAGCTAGATTACTAGATCTGATTTCTAATTTTTTTTTTTTGAGACAGAGTCTCACTTTTTTGTCCGCAGTAGAGTGCTATGGTGTCATAACTCACAGCAACCGCAAACTCTTGGGCTCAAGAGATTCTCTTGCCTCAATCTCCCAAGTCATTGGGATTACAGAGGCCCAGCACAAACGCCTGGCTATTTTTTAGAGACAAGGTCTTACACTTGCTCAGGCTGGTCTTGAACCTGTGAGCTCAGACAATCCACTAGCCTTGGCCTCCCAGAGTTCTAGGATTACAGGACTGAGCCACCATGTCTGGCCACTAATTCTTTTTTGTTTTTTAAATTAAAAAAATTTTTTTTTTCCAAATAAATATGAGGGTACAATTTTTAGGTTACATTGTTCTCACTTCCAGGGCAAAGTTCCATTTGTACAAGAGCCCCTCACCCAGGGGGCGTGTTATACACCCTCACAATGTGCACATTAGGTGAGACCTGCCTCATGCCCTCCCTCCTTCTGCCAAGCATCCTCCCTCCTTCCCCCACCTGCTTCCCTCTAACCCCAAACTGGACTATATTAGTGTTTTATTTTTTTTATGAGCATGTAATTGTTTATATATTGATTTCATGTTAGTATGGAGTACTTTGCATATTAATTTTTCCCTTCTTGCAATACTTTTACTAAGAAGAATGTATTTCAACTCCATCCTGGTAAATGTAAAAGATATTAAGTCTCCATATTTTTTAATGACTGTATAATAGTCCATGGTATACATATATCACAGTTTTTTGATCCATTCATGAGTTGATGGGCACTTAGGTTGCTTCCATGACTTGGCAATGATGAACTGAGCTGCAATAAACATTCTAGAGCAAATGTCTTTGTGGTAAAATGATTTTTGTTCTGGGTAGATACTTAGTAATGAGATTGCAGGGTCAAATGGATGGTCTACCTTTAGATCTCTGAGGATTCTCTGTACTTCCCTCCACACAGGCTGTATTAGTTTGCAGTCCCATCAGCAGTGCAGAAGTATTCCCTTCTCTCCACATCCATGCTAGCATCTGGTGTTTTGAGACTGCGATGTGGGCTAATCTTGCTGGGGTTAGGTGATATCTTAGAGTGGTTTTGATTTTCATTTCTCTGATGATTAAAGATGGCAAGCATTTTTTCATGTGTTTGTTGGCCATTCATCTGTCATTCTGAGAGAAGTTTCTATTCAAATCTCTTGCCCACTTATAGAGAGGGTTGTTTGCACTTTTCTTATGTTTAATTTCAGTTCTCTGTAGATTCTAGTTATCAGGCCTTTCTCAGATTCATAACATGCAAAAATCTTCTCCCATTCCAAAGGCTGTCTGTTTGCTTTGTTTGTTGTTCCCTTAGCTGTGCAAAATCTTTTTAGCTTGATCAAAACCCAGTTATTTATTTTTGGTGTTGCTACAATTGCCAGGGAGTGATGGGTCTTTTTCATAAAGTTTTTTCCCAGGGCAATATCTTCAAGTGTTTTCCCCACACTCTTTTCTAGAATTTTTATTGTTTCATGTCTTAAATTTAAATATTTTATCCAATGAGAATCAATTTTTGTGAACGGTGAGAGATGCGGGTCCAGTTTCAGTATTCTACATGTGAAGAGAACATTTGGAATTTACTTTCTCAGCCATTTTGAAGTGTACAGTACACTAATATTAGCTATATACACTATGATATGTAATAGATCTCAAAATGAAAAATTATTTCTCCTGAGATTTTATATCCTTTGAGCCATGATAACTGGACCTGATTTCTAATTCTTATGTGACATTCTTTTTCTCTGAAAGATTTTGAGCTCCTCCATTTAACTTTGGAGATCTTTGTTTTATGATGAAGTGCCTTGATATAAATCTTTCCCACGCATTCCTTAGGCCCTTTCAATCTGGAAAATTATGTCCTTTGGTACTAAAAGTATTTCTTCTTATTATAGATTTTATATATTATTTCCTTTCCACCATTTTTTTTCTTTTCTCTTTTTTTGGATCTAAAGTTTTATTTTTCCATCATCTCTTTTCCCTCTAAGTTTTGGCTTTCTATTTAATTATAATCTCTCTCTTTACAACAGAGGATTTTCTTGAAGGATAGTCATCTTTGGATATCGAAATGTATCTTAAACCATACTGCGTGTTTGGGTAGAGCAGCTGTTCTCAACCTGTGGGTCGTGACCCCTTTTTAACAATGAAAATACATTGCAGCATTAGGAAGGTTGAGAACCACTGGGGTAGAGCATATTGGTGGGTGGGCTTTAGTGTAGGGCAACTGCATGGCCATCTGATTTTTCTCATGAGGACCCTCAGTTGTCAGTTTCTGTTAACTTTCTTTGTGGCAGGTGGGTTTCTCCAGAGACGATGCTTTGATCTCCCTCCTGGGTGTGGTCTGTAAGTTTCTCTTGATTTCCTAGGACTAGTGACTGAGATTTTCTAAGATGGCAACTTTCAGTTAGCAGACTAATTTAATTCTTCATTTTTTTCCAATTCTGTACCTTGTTTTTTTCTAGTTCAGTCTCTCCGTGGACTCTATCTTCTGTCTACTGTGAGGCTCCAGAGAGGTAGCCTAGTAGGGATAAAGCTGTTTGGGAAAGGCTTAACTAATGCTGATACAGATCTCCCACTAAATGTGTGTAGCCCTGTGCTCTGCGTCTGCCTCTAGGGATAATTCATGCCTACCATTTTGGAGTTCCTCAGGGTCTATGAGGTGAACAGAGATGTTCTTCCTTGCTCTGCCTCTCTATAGGTAGTTAGTTTTGATTTTCATCCACTCTGCTAAGCCTTCTTCCAGCTCTTCATCTGCTTTTCATCTTTACACTTAATGATTCTAGCTGACCAAAGACTTCTAGTTCCATTAAAAATGGAAGCTTATATTCTTTTGTTATTGTTGTTCTCTCTTGGTAATTTAGGGGTGGTTTTTTAAAGAAGAAAGAGGCAGAAAGGGCTTTTTTTACTTAGCAATCTTGAAGCAGAAGTCCTCACTCCTCTTTTGACTTCAGCACTGGGTAGCATATGTGACATCTACCAAAATGGAGAAAGCCACAAGTAAAGGAGCTTGGAAAGAAGCTTCAGATGTTTTTTTATCACGTTAATTTTGAGGCGCCTATGAGCATTTTAATTGGTGGTGTTGAATAGACAGTAGATACATAACTTCAGAGTTCTGGAAAGAAAGGATATAGATTCTATGTAGAGCCACAGGATCAAATGTGATTACTCAAGAACATATACAGGTAGTGGTGGGAAAACAGTGCAGAACCAGCATTTAAACATCAAGTAGAGAAGGAGAAACAAACCAGAGAGATTGAGAAGGTGTTAATGAGAGCAATAGAAAATCACGTGATTGCCTTATCAAGGAGGCCTAGTAATAAAGTATGTTAGAGTTCCACTACATGCTGTGAGGATGAAATAGGATACGAACAGAGAGGTGGCCATTGCCTTTGCCAACACAGAGATCATTGGTGACCTTGACCAGAGCAGTGGAATCAAGCAATCAAGTAATGGAGTGGGAAGTTTCCAGACAAGCTTAAAAGGAGGGGCCCGAGGAAAGGAGAGAAGGGGAATGAGGAAGTAGGATGTGGATACAGATGACACACTCACCAATTCTCCTGTATGTGTGTTCTGTTCATCAGTAGATTGTTAGCAACTAGTGGTCATACACAAAATATGTGTTGATCCCCCGAAAGGGTGAATCTGGTCCAAATCCTCCTGAGGGGCTAAAATGGTTCCGGGGGTTAAATGTTCTTCCAGGGTCTTATATCCTGTGCTGAGCCAGACAAATCACTGTCCTTGTCTTTCCTCTCAAGCAGCCTTTCCTCTACTAAAATTCAAATTCTGTTCTCAGAAAGCCAGCACACAAGCAGGGGGACCTAATTATACAGCAAAAATGTATACATTAATCTATGATCATAACTGAGTAACTCATTAATTCATCTTGGCAAAAGAAACAGAGAAATTAAAAGCTACCTATGGATGGTAGTGCTATTATTTTAAAACATTAACTCAAAAATTTTAGGAAGTTATGATTACCTACATCAGTCAAATAATTGAGAAAGAAGAGGGGAAAAAACTTGATTTCAAGAAAGGATCTAAGACCAGTTTGACTATGTCCGTGAGTATAAGGGATGGAGTTAATGTTGAAGAGTATTAACAAACTGAAGTAGCAGAAAGTGCCAGAGAAACCTGGGATTGATCATAATTACAATCAGTCCTCCATCTTTGTAGGTTCTGCAGCTGGGAATTTAGTGTTAGCTGCAGATAGACAATAGTCAGGAGAAAAAATAAAACAATAGGCTTGGCGCCTGTGGCTCAGCGGGTTAAGGCACCAGCCACGTACACCTGAGCTGGCAGGTTCGAATCCAACCCGGGCCCGCCAAACAACAATGACGGCTGCAACCAAAAAAAAAAAAAAAAAAAAATGGCCGGGCGTTGTGGCGGGCACCTGTGGTCCCAGCTACTTGGGAGGCAGAGGCAGGAGACTCGCTTGAACCCAGGAATTGGAGGTTGCTGTGAGCTGTGATGCCACAGCACTCTATCCAGGGTGACAGCTTGAGG
>CAUYON010178306.1:0-10901 GCA_963573935.1 Arctocebus calabarensis
TCCCAGCTACTAGGGAGGCTGAGGCAAGAGAATCGCTTAAGCCCAAGAGCTGGAGGTTGCTGTGAGCAGTGTGACGCCACGGCACTCTACCCAGGGTGATAAAGTGAGACTCTGTCTCTACCAAAAAAAAAAAAAAAAAAAAAAGAAATGATTCTTGTAAATTAGTATCTATAACCCCCACCTAGGACAATAAATTAGCAACACATAGCACTTACAGTGAGGTGCCAAAAGTACTTTCTGATCATTAAGATCTAGTCAGACACACAATGTGCTTGCTGCAGATCCCCAATGATGGTCAAGGTCACATCGACTTTTCGGACAAGGAAATGAATGTACCAAGCTGGCTGAGCCATTTCCTGGAGACTCACAAAAAGAAGGGATTTCAGCTTCATTGCCACAGAGGAAAAAAAAAAGGCTTATGTTGATAGATGTGGCTCTTGCTGTTTCGGGTGTCTGGGAACTAGGGAACCATTCTTCAGCAAATTTTTTCAAGACACAGTCTATCCTATGCCTTGCAGCCACCCTAACAAACAGGCCAAACTGCCAGACAAATGAGGTTGGATATCACAGCAAGGATACCCAGAAAATAGCGAGTAGACCAATTTCAACTCTTTTATTTCCTGTTCCCTGGCAACCAATTAGAGCCCCAAAAACACATGTGAAGTTATTATTATTGTTGTTGTTATTTTTTAAAGCAAGCCCTGTTGACACCTTGAAATTTTTTTTTTTTTTGTAGAAATGTCTTATTTTATCGCCCTCGGTAGAGTGCTGTGGAGTCACACAGATCACAGCAACCTCCAACTCCTGGGCTTAGGCAATTCTCTTGCCTCAGCCTCCCGAGTAGCTGGGACTACAGGCACCTGCCACAACGCTCAGCTATTTTTCCGTTTTGTAGTTCGGCCGAGGCTGGGTTTGAACCTACCACCTTCAGTATATGGGGCCGGTGCCCCACTCGATGAGCCACAGGTGCAGCCCAGAACTTTTTTTTGTTTGTTTTTGTTTTGAGACAAGGTCTCACTCTACTGCCCAGGCTAGAGTACAGTGGCATCATCATGGCTCACTGCAGCCTCCAACTCTTAGGATCAAGGGATCCTCCTGCCTCAGCTTCCCAAGTCTGGGACTATAGGTGCATTGCCACCACATTCAGCTAATTTTTCTTTCTTTCTTTTTTTTTTTTTTGTAGAGACAGAGTTTCACTTTATCACCCTCAGGAGAGTGTCGTGGCATCACACAGCTCACAGCAACCTCCAACTCCTAGGCTTAGGCTATTCTCTTGCCTCAGCCTCCCGAGTAGCTGGAACCACAAGCACCCACCACTTTTGGTATTTGGGGCTAGCGCCCCACCCACTGAGCCACAGGCATCACCCCTAATTTTTCTATTTTATTGTAGAGATGAGGTCTTACTATCTTGCTCAGGTTGGTCTCAAACTCCTGGTTGGTTCCACTGATCCTCCTGCTTAGGCCTCTTGAAATGCTGGGATTACAGGCATGAACCACTATGATTAGCCACATGTGACAGACATTATTGACTTTGGCAATCAAACTGGAGGAAAGAGCATCATCAGCTCCTGACGTTAGATCTAATATGCACTGATCTAACAAGACAGACCGGCACCTGTAGTTCTCTGTAAAGAGTACTTTGGCATAAGTGTACCAGTTCGTTCATTCCACACCCACTGATCACCTTCAGTGTGCCAGGCACTGTTCTAGGCACTGAGGATACTGCCATGACCAAAATAACCAAGAAACCTTGCACATGTTTCTAAATAATACTCATCAAGGACAATATCAGAAGTAGAATTGCAACAGAATTACTAAAAATGTTTAAAAGTTTTTTTTAAATAAAAATAGAATCTAAGAGCCGGGCACGGTGGCTCATGCCTGTAATCCCAACACTCTGGGAGGCCAAGGCAGCTGGATTGCCTGAGCTTACAAGTTCAAGATCAACTTGAGCCAGAGCAAGACTTTGTCTCTAAAAATAGCCAGGTGGTGTGCCAGGCACCTGTAGTCCCAGTTACTTGGGAGGCTGAGGCAAGAGAATTGCTTGAGCCCAAGAGTTTGAAGTTGCTGTGAGCTGTGATGCCACAGTACTCTACAAAGTGAGATGATTGTCTCCAAAAAAAAAAAAATAAGGAAGCTAAATGATTAAAATTGCATTATAGACTTCCTGATTTCCTAATGAATCATCCTTTTATAGATGCTACTCAAAACAGTTTCTAATCAGTCATTTGTCTTATTTTTATCTTTTTACAAGATTATAAATTCCTGTGTGCAAGGCAGTATTTAACCCAAAGTATTATACTTACTACCATATCATATACTCTAAAAACATGATTGCTTCCCGGCATTTTGGAAGGAAGAAGCAGGAGAATTGCTTGAGGCCAGGAGTTAGTGGGCAACACAGTGAGACCTCATTTCTACAAAAACAGTTAGTTACCATCACACACCAATAGTCCCAGCTACTTGGGAAGCAGGAGTTCACAGCTACAGTGAGCTATGATCATGCCACCACACTCCAGTCTGGGTGACAGAGAAAGATCCAGTCTCAAAAAAAAAGGGGGGGGTGGGGATTGCTGACGATGGCTTCTTTTTCATTAACTGACTTTTTCTTACCCTTTACTGACTAACCTGCATTGAAGTGTGGAGAGGAAGTAGTGGTTGAATTGGCAAATTCAAGTAGTCCCAGGAAGGTGAGCTTCTGCCATGCTCTACAAATAGTACCACAACCTAGTGAAAAAGTAGTCAGTTTTGGCATTTAAGAAGCAAGATCACTGGCTCAGCGCCTGTGGCTCAAGGGGCTAAGGTGCCAGCCATGTACACCTGAGCTGGTGGGTTCGAATCCAGCCTGGGCCCGCCAAACAACAATGACAGCTGCAACCAAAAAATGGCTGGGTGCTGTGGTGGGTGCCTATAGTCCCAGCTACTTGAGAGGCGGAGGCAGGAGACTCGCTTGAGCCCAGGAGTTGGAGGTTGCTGTGAGCTGTGATGCCACAGCACTTTATCCAGGGTGACAGCTTGAGGCTCTGTCTCAAGAAAAAAAAAAAAAAAGAAGCAAGATCATCATTAGCAATTTCTGCTAGCCTGAAAAAAAGAGTTCTTCTGGCTCGGTCGGTGCCTGTGGCTCAATGGGCTAAGATGCCAGCCACGTCCACCTGAGTTAGCAGGTTTGAATCCAGCTGGGGCCCACCAAACAACAATGACGGCTGCAACCAAAAAATGGCCGGGCGTTGTGGTGGGCGCCTATAGTCCCAGCTACTTGAGAGGCGGAGGCAAGAGACTCGCTTGAGCCCAGGGGTTGGAGGTTGCTGTGAGCTGTGATGCCACAGCACTCTATCCAGGGTCACAGCTTGAGGCTCTGTCTCAAAAAAAAAAAAACAAACAAAAAAAAACAACAAATGATTTTGGTCATCTGCTTGCCAAAGTAGATTAAACTCAATGTTGAATTGACAAATTTAACAAAAAAAAAAAAAAAAAGGAAATAACACTAAGCTAGAATTCAGCAGGATTATGTTGTCAAAATATTGCAGGTTAACAACTGTTTATGGCTGTGAGCAGTGTCTAAAATATCCTTCCACTGACCCAGCCCCCTCCTCCGCCATGTAGAGAAACCCCAAAGATAGCACTGCTGAAAATATTACACTTTGGATTCTGCTTAACTTATTATTTAAGACATACTATGACAACATATATGATCATGGTCAGTGTAATTCATTCTTTTACCATAGTCAGTTTGTTGAACTTTTTGGCAACATTTTTGTTGGCAATCTATACAATTATAATCTTTAAATCCTAAGAAAGGGATTGGGAGATATAGTCATTTGTTCAACCCTGAGTATGCTAGGAATTCCATCCAACCCAACATTTACTTAATGCCACAACAAACCTAAGATGCAGAAACTGAGGCATATGGAGTTTAAGTAACTTGCCCATGGTCACATAGCTAGAGAAAAGATTTGAAGTCTCCAGCTCCAACAGCTCTTTCCTTTACATTAATACAGGAGTTAGGTATGAGAAGACCAGCAGTCACTACCAGGGAAAAACGAATAGCAAAAAACAAAACTGAGGCTGAGGACAATGTTAAGCAGACGTGCAGGTTTTTAGTGCTCCAGTGCAGTGTTTTTAAGTCTGCCCCTTTCCCTGGATCTGACAGTGGTGTTCTGGACAATGGAGTCAAGGCCCTTGGATCCTAGGACTCTGCTTTTTACTCACTTTGAAGAGCAAAGGTAAATGACTAGGAAAACACTAAAGTTCTCATCTGTTCCCAAGCACACAATAGATCACCACACAAAGAGCAAGCTACAGACCTTCCCGTGCCTTGTCTCTCAGGGAACCTGGTGAACTGTCTCCACCCACCACCATCATCTGGCCGACTAAGGCTGAAAGAGATGAGGTCTGAGGGCGGGGAGTATCTTATTTCACAATCTAGGAATCTGAAGAAAGAGAGTGTTGTCAGATCAGGACAATAACTGCCAGGCCTCTAGGGTAGGAGATAATCTCCAGATCTAAGGCCATTTTATTTCCAGAACCTTTGAGAGACTGCTAGGCAGACATAGAAAGTCTAAGATAAGGGACCTTTCTTATCTTCCTTGGGTTTAGGCACACACCCATTCATTTAAATGCCTTGAGTTCTGACTCAAAAAAAGAACAGTGAATACTCAAACCCCAAACAAACATGAAGGTCACGTCACAGTGAAAGTTAAACTGAGTTAAACTGAGACATCTTCATATGACCAGTCAAGCTGGACATCAACAATAGCACCCTGAAGTCATTATTCCAGGGAATGCCAGGGGACAGAGTCCAAACCTAAAACGAAGACTTGCAGAACTTGGCCTAGGAGAAATGTTTAGGACTGCTTAGCTGCCAGAAACCAAGAATACTTGCGTATCTGTGTCCTGGGGCTGGACAAAGTCAGACATGTAGCAGGCCTGCCGAGGCAACAGCACACACACCTCTCCTGGTTTCTGGGCAGGACACGTAGTTAGTTCTCCAAGTCACAGGGGCTTATTTTCTTCTACAAGGCAACCTTAAAAACCCATAGGGACTTCCCTATTGTTGAGTCTTTCTAGAAGATGGCTGGGCAGTTCTTAATTGCAGTATGTAATCCCTTAATAAACATCATATGAGGCTCAGCAGCTGTAGCACAGTGGTTACAGCACCAGCCACATACACCAAGGTTGGTGGGTTTGAACCCAGCCTGGGCCTGCTAAACAACAATGACAACTGCAACAAAAAATAGCCAGGCGTTGTGGCAGACGCCTGTAGTCCCAGCTACTTGGGAGGCTGAGGCAACAGAATCACTTAAGCCCAAGAGTTGGAGGTTGCTATGAGCTGTGACACCATGGCACTCTACCCAGGATGACATAGTAAGACTCTCTCTCAAAAATAAACAAAAAGGGTGGCGCCTTTACCTCATCGAGTAGGGCACCGGCTCCATATACAGAAGGTGGCGAGTTCAATCCCAGACTCGGCCAAACTGCAAAACAGAAAAATAGCTGGGCATTGCAGCGGGCGCCTCTAGTCTCAGCTACTTGGGAGGCTGAGGCAAGAGAATCGCCTAAGCCCAGGAGTTGGAGGTTGCTGTGAGCTGTGTGACGCCATGGCAGTCTACCAAGGGCAATAAAGTGAGACTCTGTCTCTACAAAAAAGAAAAAAAGAAAAAAATCAAATGACGTATTTCACAGAGGGAAGAGTACAACATAGGTTGATATCTCATCTCATACTTTACAGATGAAAAACTTGAGCTTCAAAGACATTAAGTAACTCATTCAAGGACACACACCTAATAGGCAGTGGAGCTAGTATTTCAACCAGATCTGTGTGGCTCTGAAATTGCTTAAACACACATGGAGACAGAATTTTAAAATTAATTATAATTATCCCTTCATTTGTGACCTGATATTCACAGCTGTATCCTGCCACTATTGGATGAATCAGTCTTGCCCTAGGGGATTTATTTAGCTACCCAGTATGGGAGAAAAGACAAACTTGCACAAAAACAAGCACACTCTATAATAAATATGGGGGAAGGGAGGCATAGAGACAGAGACAGAAGAGCTCAAAGGGATGATATTGAGGGGTAGAATGGCCAAAGAAAGTTTTATCAAGAGATGGATACCAGGGCGGCACCTGCACCTCAAAGGAGTGGGGCGCTGGCCCCATATGCTGGAGGTGGCTGGTTCAAATCCAGCCCTGGCCAAAACTGCACCAAAAAAAAAAAAAAAAGAGAGATGGTACTGAAACAATATGTAGGTTTGAGTGGAGAAGGCAAACACACCAGGTAGGGCCAAACAGGGATATGAGCAGAAAAACAAGGACACAAGGGGCATATGAAAAAAGCAGAAAAAGGCTTGGCGCCTATTGCTCAACGGGCTAAGGCGCCAGCCACGTACACCTGAGCTGGCGGGTTCGAATCCAGCCCAGGCCTGCCAAACAACAATGATGGCTGCAACCAAAAAATGGCCGGGTGTTGTGGCGGACGCCTGTAGTCCCAGCTAGTTGGGAGGCGGAGGCAGGAGACTCACTTGAGCCCAGAAACTGGAGGTTGCTGTGAGCTGTGATGCCACAGCACCCTATCCAGGGTGACAGTTTGAGGCTCTGTCTCAAAAAAAGAAAAAGAAAAAAGCAGAAAAAGATGAGGCAGAGATCAGCTGGAGGTGGAAAAGTATAGCCCTCCACACATATGCATCAAATGGGTTCCCTTGGTCAGCACATGTTTTCTTCCTGATGATTATAGAGCTGCCATAAATAGTAAGCACAGAAATTTATTTTACTAAGTATCTTAGGTCCTTAATTTGTTTGATAATATTTACTACTAAAATATGATAAATCTGCATCTTACAAAGGGTACTTGTGAAATTTACTAAATGTAGAATATAAATGTCTTAACACAATAACTAAGAAAATGCCATGAAGGCTATGCTAACCAGTTTGATGAAAATATTTCAAATTATATATAAAATCAGCACACTGTACCCGATGATTGCATTATTGTACATGATTTAATTAAAAATATATATGATAAATCTTGCAGTTGATCTTGCTATACTGCAAGGATTAGGAGAGGTGGAAGGAAGATACCCATGCCAATGATACAGCCTCATCTTTTTTTTTTTTTTTTTTTTTTTAGTCAGAGCCTCAAGCTGTCACCCTGGATAGATTGCTGTGGCATCGCAGCTCACAGCAAACTCCAATTCCTGGGCTCAAGCGAGTCTCCCGCCTCTGCCTCCCAAGTAGCTGGGACCACAGGTGCCCGCCACAACATCCAGCCATCTTTTGGTTGCAGCCGTCATTGTTGGGCAGGCCCGGGCTGGATTCGAACCCGCCAGCTCAGGTGTATGTGGCTGGCGCCTTAGCCCGTTGAGCCACAGGCGTCAAGCCTTTTTTTTTTTTTTTTTTTTTTAAGAGATGGAGTCTTGCTATGTTGCCCAGGCTGGAGTACAGTGGTGTTATCAGAGTTCATTAAACACACCTGGTCTCAAGGGAGCCTCCCATTTCAGCCTCCTGAGTAGCTGTGATTACAAGTGCATGGCACTGCACTTGGCTTTAAATAGGAGAGAAACAGCAGAAGTCGCTTCTTAAGTTTTCTGCCTTTTGCTTCTCTGCCCAGAAACAAGAAAATTCTTTTGTTGTTGACACTCACTCCACAAATATTTATCCCCTTCATGGATGAATATTCACTGCCATCTCCAAAGAGTACAGGGGTCTCTGAAACTCACCCTGACAGTGGACTGTCACATTAATGAGTTCTTGCTAGATCTGCAACTTGAGCTTCACCATATACAAATACAATGCAACCTTGTTTGTTCTTGTACCAAAATGTTAGGTTCATTTTTCCTATCCTGGAATCTTTTCAACCCCAACCAAACTGACAAGTAGCCAAGAATTACACGAAAATCAGCAAGCTCATGGCCATCTCCACAAATTGCTCTCTAAACCAAAGATCAGAATAAGAACAAAAGACATAAGTCACACCAAGTAAATGATACAACCCAGATGTAATCTGGAAAGAGAACTCCATTAGGAAAATCAGGCTTCAAAGTCTCCATCAAATCTGAATTCATCTTTTACTTCTGTCATTGTTGTTTTTTAGCAGGGCCGGGCTGGGTTGGAACCCACCATTATGTGCATGTATATGTGGCTGGCACCCTAACCACGGAGCTACAGGCGCTGAACCTCATCTTTCACTTTTTTTTTTCTTCACATCAGACGGGGACTGTGCCAACATCGTCACAAGATTTGTTGGAGGCACATCTCACGCATGCGCATGAAAACCCAATCATCACGTTTATGAACTACAAAAGGATCCATCTTTCACTTTTATTTTAAACTTTGGGCAAGAAAAAGAGAGATGTAGTCTACTGTAAGTGGGAATGATGGCTGATCCCGGGAAAGGAATAACAGATAAGTCATTTTATTATAGGCATCTCAACTCTGACACAGCTCTGGGTACAAGGTTATCAGAGCTGTCATTCTAACTATCCAGAGAAAGACTATTTTGGTTGTGTTTTTTAAGAAAATACACTGACTTCTTGCATGTGGCTTATAAACTTAGCGAAGACATGTCACATTTTATGTTTTGTTTATTCTCAGGCCTATCTCCTCTTCTAAAGTACTATCAACTTAGGAGCATTTCTCTGTTCTGTGTCCCTCCCTGTACCAACCAATGTCTTGCATAAGGCAGGCCCTGAAGAAAAGAGTCTTACTTGGATGAAGAGACGAAGACTTTACTGACTAAAGAGATGATCATGAAAATGAGGCTCATACAGGTGAACCCCTGAACACTCGTGCTGGTGACATCAGCCTGGCCACAAAAACCTGACAAACAGCTAAGAGATCAGAAGAGCACCTGGATACTATCCAAGCTCATGAAGTCAGATGCAAGGATTGGAAAACTCTCTGTGCATCTCCTTATCTGCATGTCTCTAATTTCTCAGCTGAAGAATTTAAGAACTTAAATCATCTCAAAAGCAAAATCCCCTTTCTCAAAGTAGAGATGGGACATGATCTAACCCCAAAGCAACGGTTTTTTCAATTATGGGGAATAGAATGGAGCTGCTCCTGGTTTTGTCTCCTACGCACCAGATAACTCCATTAGCAACACCTGGAAGTTGTCTTTTTTGCACAAAGGATTGTGAAACTTAATAAGGTCTAGCTGGAAGCACAGTTCATGGCACCCTGCCTTGCCTCATTTCCTGGACCTTACGTAAATCAAATCAAATATTATGTCCTACCTCCTTAGGCTATTTGGTAACCAAATCTACTCCAGGTTTAAGATTTCATTATCAAAAACACTAGAAGGGCAGCGCCCATAGCTCAGTGGGTAGGGCACTGGCCACATACACTCAGGCTGGCGGGTTTGAACCCAGCTCAGGCCAGCTAAGCAGCAACGACAACTGCAACAAGAAAGTAGCTGGCGATTGGGGCGAGCGCCTATAGTCCCAGCCACTTGGGAGGCTGAGGCAAGAGAATGGCTTAAGCCCAAGAGCTTGAGGTTGTTGTGAGCTGTGATGCCATGGCACTCTACCCAGGGCGACATAGTAAGACTCTGCCTCAAAAAACAGAAGAAAACATTAAGATAAGTACCCCTCCTATGAATTGTAAGAGGTAAGGAAACTTCTGGAACACACATGTACACACCCCAAGTAAAATGATGACTAAAGGTGGTGAAACTAGAGAGGAAATCACACCAGATACAGGGGATGCTTAGGCCTTTGGGCACAGAATGCTCAACCACAGCCACCCCTAAACCTTGTTCTTCCAGGCCACAGAGATTGAGGCGACACAGGATGGTAGCAATAAGCAAATCTACTTCAAAAACATCTGAATCTAGCTCGGCGCCTATGGCTCAACAGGCTAAGGCGCCAGCCATGTACACCTGAGCTGGCGGGTTCAAATCCAGCCTGGGCCTGCCAAACAACAATGACGGCTGCAACCAAAAAATGGACAGGCATTGTGGCGGACACCTGTAGTCCCAGCTACTTGGGAGGCGGAGGTAGGAGACTCGCTTGAGCCCAGGAATTGGAGGTTGCTGTGAGCTGTGATGCCACAGCACTCTATCCAGGGTGATAGCTTGAGGCTCTGTCTCAAAAAAAAAAAAAAATCTGAATCTGGGCAGTGCCTGTGGCTCAGTGAGTAGGGCACCGGGGCAGGTTCAAACCCAGCCCTAGCCAAACTGGAACAAAAAATAGCCAGGCATTGTGACAGGTGCCTGTAGTCCCAGCTACTTGGGAGGCTGAGGTAAGAGAATCACCTAAGCTCAAGAGCTGGAGGTTTCTGTGAGCTGTGATGCCACAGCACTCTACTGTCTCACTCTGCCTCTAAAAAAAAAAAAAAAAAAAAATCTGAATCTGAGGTCTAAATCATGAGAAAAGCCTCAGAGTGGTGTCCGTGCCCAATCCTTTGACTTCTCTGTGCCACACCGGAAGAAGTAGTTGTCTTGGGCCACACATCAAATACCTAAACACTAATGAGAGGCGATCAACAACAATAACAACAAAAAGATCCAGGCAGAGCAGCACCTGTGGCTCAGTGAGTAAGGCGCCAGCCCCATATACAGAGTGGCGCGGGTTCAAATTGATCCTGGTCAGCTAAAACAGCAATGGCAACTGCAACAAAAAATAGCTAGGTGTTGTTGCGGGCGCCTGTAGTTCCAGCTACTTGGGAGGCCAAGGCAAGAGAATCACTTAAGCCCAAGAGTTGGAGGTTGCTGTGAGCTATGATGCTACTGCACTCTACTGAAGGCAACAAAGGAGACTGTCTCAAAAAAAAAAAAAAAAAAAAATTCCACACAGAATTTTCACGGTATCTGCCACCACAGATGAGCAAAAAAGTCCTCACATAATCCACCATAATCTACATGTGGTCTGCAGGATGGACATCCCTGTGAGAGCACAGAGAAGAA
>CAUYON010178310.1:0-18360 GCA_963573935.1 Arctocebus calabarensis
AAAGGCATACACTGCATTATTTTCTCTGGCTTCAAAGAAGGCATCATAGTCCCCACGGTACTGGCTTTCATTGAAAATCTGAGGTGGAAGCGGGTATCCTGTGGCTGGTCGACAGTTTTCAGGTACATTTTCTCTCATCCACTTCCGATTCTCTTCATTTGCTGCAATATCTTTTTCTTCAAATCCTATTTTGTTGGCTTCTAAGAAACCAAGCACATCTTGTTGTTTCTTCTTAATCTAGGACCCAAAGAATAAACAAACAAATTACTTAGAAAATGGCTTTTTTTGTTTTTATTTTTCAAATTCAACAAAAGTCAGTGTTTTTGAACTAGCAGAAATAAATTCAGACATGGAGCAAAATTTGTGATTTAAGAAGATATATGATTTTCCCTCTTTATTACTGTTTGTTAACAATGTCTATAAATGAGTTGAGGATCTTTTAGACCACAGGTCCTTTTATCCCACTGAAAATTTCAATTATGATGCAGATGTGATACTAGTTGATGCATATCAGTAATCTAAAGAAATGCAGTTAATTCAAAACCATGGGTAGTGGGAAGCTACATCTTAACAAGCATCATATAGTCTAAAGAAATGAGTCTTGAGTAATTACACAAGGTTCAGAGTCACTTAAGTCTCAATTTCCATTGTTCAGAACAAAACTGAATAAGAAGATATAAGAGCTAGGCCTCTCTGTATCATAACATTGGATATATTTGTACCACTCAATACAATAATCCTTAACATGTGCTACTAAGGTGTCTTTCGGATATGTCCATGCTACTTCAACTTGATTAACAGGAAGAAATAAAATACTTATTTTGGATCTTCACCATACCTAAATGGTAAAACTTTTTAAATGATAAAATTTTTTAAATGGTAAAATTAATACTCTTTAGTTAGGTTTCTCTTTGGATATGCATGTCTTTTAGACTGTAAATCCATACATCTATAGTAATTTACTCATACTTAAAACTATAATTTAACATTTATGAGTGCAGGAGCACAATTAATAAGTAAGTTTCTTCATGGAATCACACTAAAAAGATACATGGGGCAGAAGCATCAAAAAATAAAATATAAAGCAGTTCTGTAAGGGAGAATGAAAATTCAAAATAAGAAACTCACGTATATTCAAGACCCCTCTAGGTTTATTCCCCCAAACTCCCCTTCCCCAATGGCATGCATCTTCAGAGGCTATATTTTTATCCTTTTAAGTTGCATGTGACTGTGGTCAAATAATTTTCTCCCTCATCATATAATCCCAGGAAAAACAATTTCAATTTCTTATAATAGAAATTGGAATTTTAAAGGTTATTTATATTAGGGTATTGAATATCTGCTTTAAGGATCAGGTTTAATCCAACGAAATTTGGTACAAGGAAATTTTTTGAATGATGATTCTATTTCTTTATTGGCTTATAAAATCAAAATTTCATTCCTAATTATAACATATAATTTCTTTTAAATTTTGAGGAAAATCAATGTAAAAATCAATAAAATGGTATATCTAGTGGACTAATGCACTTGATGGAAGATTCAATTAAATAAGTGATTTCAAATCTCCATTATATAGTAAGGAATTCAACCAACATGACGTGTGTTAAGTAATTTGTTGATTATTAGCATATTTACAAATTTGAATAGATACAACAGTGTCTCAATAATATGATGCTTTTAGGAACCTAGCATTCCAAAAGATTTTCCTTTTTGAGTGAAAGAATATAACTAACACTCTAAGAACCATACATGACCCAGTCAGAATGTCATTACTCATATTTATGTAAGAAAACAAAAACAAGAGGACTTTTAAAACAAATGATTCTTTTAGGCCTATCTTATTAAATGAGTACTATGTTGAAAACACCATTCACTGTGCTAAGATGGTGGCCAGGCCTGGTATCATTGGTCATGATAATATGCCTTCATTCAAGTTAGCACCCTTTAGCTATCAGCTCTGGACCTCAAGCATTTCTCCCATGCTCTGAGATTGCTTAATGTCAAGTACATATGTCCCCTACAGTTTTCTACAACTTCATAAGGCTGAACAGAATGCACCACAGTCATACCTTACTAATAGGTTCTGCTATGTCAACTATGAAAATTTGTTCAGATTTGAATCTTCAGGGAATGTAACAAAAAAAATTCCAGACAATTATATCTATAAGTCCAAAATTTCACATACTCAATGGTTTTCCAAGAAAGGATATTTTATGTATACAGAATGAATTACCTTATATGACTACAGGCAGGTGTTTGTTCACTATAACACACGGTAACAAGGTGGCATCTGGTGATGCTAATTTTCTAATTTCCTTAATGGAACTTAAAATGGAGACACAATGCATAGATGTGACTGAAAACCATACAATCCTAGAACAAATATGAATAGGTGTCACAAGGGTTCACTAAATAATAAAATTTAAATTTTCTACATAAAGTGTGACTTTGGATCTAGACAGTTACTGATAAACTTTTCAGCACACAAATGTATTTGCAAGTGGACAGTGGCAATGTCCACGAATTTAAATCAATCTTTTTCAAAGAGTAAACCACACCTTTCATCTCTACCCAAAGAGTGCTAAGCCATTTATACATATATGTCAGGGATTTGAGATTCAGAGCATTATGCCCTCAGAAGACACAAAGCAGGACCATTGAACAATTGCCTGGAAACACCTGCCTTCTTGCAAAAAGCCTCAGTAAGCTTCTTGTCTGTCATGCAGAAAAGTCAGGTTTCTTTTAAAGAAAGGAGACTTAACACTGTTTCTGTTGTATAAAGTGCCAGTGTGAATGCTGCAATTACCAAAGAAAAAACAAAACTTCACTAATGATATTACAAATGAGAAAACAAGCGATCTCTTCCATGAAAGAAAGTACCAACCTACCAGGAAACATTTCATCATGGTGGTGTTTTTGCTTTGTTTTATACTCAATCTTTAACACATTTTCTTTACTGGCACTTAGTAAACACATAAAGAAAATCTGACTACAATGCACAGAAATCAAAAATGATTGTCATAAATTATACTTGATAACAATAATTTCTTGGGTGCTTCTCAAATGGCACCTAAATTACTAAGTTCTTTAAAAACATTTCAAGAAAAATACCAATTCCTTACCTTCTAGTTAGAAGGGTTAGACATAGATATAGCTATAATTAGACATAGATATATTTAAAAGTTAAATTACAACAAGGTATTTAAATAAGAAACTAAGACAAGAATACAAGGTGATAAGGGTCAAGTGAACGACAAAGCCAATGAAAAAAAAGAGAATAGCAATCATTGTTAGTAGCAATACTACCTAAGTTCAATAAGGACAGAATGAATGCTAGGTTTTCCATCCATCTATATTCCATGCAATATATAGTTTGGGTAAAAGGAAGATGTGCTTAGCAAAGTTTATCATAATTGGCCAATTATAAAAAGTGAATTCATAAAGGTGACAGCTTGTTGTACTTGAACAATGAAAGTACAATATTACAAAATAAATTTGTAAATTTTCAAACTGTATGCTCATAATTTCTCCTACTAAATTCTTACACATAAATGAAATTTACAAATTAGTGTAGATTTATACTGTGTCTTTCTAAAACAGGTTATAAGTTGTGACCCAGTCAACTTCCTCAAGGAGAATTTCAGATACACAAGCCCACCTCTGGTTGGTTCTGGTTATTTCAAGTGTTGTTCTAGAAAGGACCACTCTGCTTTTCAGGAAAGTAATGAGTCTGTCTTTTCCTAAGCTGTGCCTAGGGATGTAACAGTGGGGAGGAGAAGGAATGAACAAAAAAGCATTTAAATCTGCCTGTCCAATTTTTTACTAGTTCTGGGAGTATCATACCCCTAAATGAAAATCTTCTTGATAAGTGAAACTCTACCATTACTTACTGGCTGCTTTAGTCTTTACAGAAAGAGTACACAGTATGCACACTTGGAGTGAAGGCAGGGACTCTGGAGAGAAGCAGATGAGAGAGACAGTAAAAATTGTTTGTTTTAGGATTTTGTCTAGAGAACAATGCAGTCTATGCTTCCCGTTTGTCAAGAGGTCAGTCATTTAATAGTCTTAAATTAGTGTTAAAGATATAAATTTTGTACAGAAAACAAACTGCGAAGTTATCAGACTCTTCCTGTTCTTTATTTCTGTTTTTTTTTCAAGCAATGTACTCATTACTTAAAAAAAAAAAAAAAAAAAAAAAACCTGTGCAACAATCTTTTCAAGGGGAAAAATGATCAGAGTATGTCACTGCTCTTAAATGAAGAAACAAGAAAAAGTCCCTCTTATCATTCAGAGGGAATGAATTTCCTTCTAACTCTGGAAAACAGTATAGACAATTTCTAGGTAAGAAAGAGATGGATACATAAGATTATTCAGAACTGGTATTTCATTTAGCTAAAAAAAAAAAAAAAAAGCCTTTTTAAACCAGAAAATGAGCATGGCTGTACTTATACCTCTTACAGGTTAACATCATTCCTACATAGTCTTATCAAATGTACATGTCAAAAGAGTTGTTAACAAATTAACAAAGATAGACATAAATTTGGCCAAAGGCTAAAATCCACAGAGTTGAAATATGTACAGTAATACAACTCCAACACTTATTTATTTATTTGGCCAATTTCAAACCTTCCCCTGCTCCACTACTTCATTTTCAAGGTACTGCATAATGAGGCCCTGTTCCATCTACCTCTCTAAAAATATGCACCCTCTTCTCTAGATCAGATCAGGCTGCCTTTATTCTTCCATGAACACATCATGCTCAAAACTTCAGTGCTTTTTCTCACTTTGTTCCCTATATCTGCAAGGATCCCCACTCTATACTGTTATCATTCTAACCTACTCATCCAGGTCCACTCTCTTTGTGAAACAATCTACGGCCACTCCATGATCTTCCTTTGACCTCCTGCAGCCTGTATCACCCAGTTTGGAGTTAGTCAAAGTGTACCAAAGTTTGTTCATCACTGTTTCACATGTCAAAGCTGCATCTCTTCAGTTAGTTGATAAGCCACTTGAAGGTAGGGGCCATGCCGTTTGCTCTCATATAGTGCTCCCTATAGGGCTAGTCAGAAAGTAGATACTCAATACTGATTTGATCTCACAATTTTATTTTAAATTCATCAGAATATTTACTTTTATTTTTAATTTTAATATACATTAATTTTGAAATAATTTTAGATTACAGAAAAATGGCAAGTATAATACATAGAATTCCTGTATATCCTTTTCTCAGTTTCCGGTATGGTTAACATCTTACCTCACAATGGTACATTCACTGCAACTAAGGAACCAACATTGGTAAAATACCAATAACTAAATTCCAGACTATTCTGATTTCACCAGTTTTTCTACTAATGTCCAATTTCTTGTTCCCTTCCAGAATGCCACATTACATTTAATTATCATGTCTCTTTGATCTCTTTGGTCTGTGACAGTGTCTCAAATTTTTCTTGTTTCCCATGACCTTGAAAGTTTTAAGGTATGCTAGCCAGGCATTTTGTAGAATACTCAAAAAGTCCAGTTTGTCTATTTTTGTTATTATTTATTTATTGGTGGCTGGCAGACTGGAGGTATGTATATTTGAGATGCATATTATGAAGGAGAAGTATATTTCTCATCCCATCATATCGAAGGAACATAATACCAACATGCTTTTTTTTTGAGACAGGATTTCTGTTGCCAAATCCTGACAAGTGCAGTGGTGTCTTCAAATCTAACTTCAACCTCAAACTCCTGGGTTTAGTCAATCTTCTTGGTTTAGTCTCCTGAGTAGCTGGAACTATAACTCTGCGCCACCACACCTGGTTTATTTATTTATTTTGTATAGACAGGGTCTTGATATTGCCCAGTCTGGTATTAAACTCATCAAGAAATCCTCCTGCCTCAGCCTTCCAAAGTGCTATAATTACAGGTGTAAGCCACCATGCCAGGCCCAAGATAATTTATTGATGGTAGTATTAACCTTTATCACTTGTTTAAGGTACTGTCTACCAGGTTTTTGTACTGTTTTTCCCCTTTCTGCACTGTTTGGAAGTCAATAAATACAGCTCATATTCAAGCAGTCAAGGTCCTTCTTAAAAACTCCTACTGCATACTGGGAATCTGGTAATACTTTCTACAGTTCCTAGAAAGTTTGAGACAAGTCAGATGGCTATAATCAACAACCTATGAGAGCTTATTCAAATGTAATACACTTCGGTCTCTGAGGCTGTCTGGGTTGAATTTTTCATAGTTCAACTTCTTTTATTTTGTTTTATTTATTTATTTATTTATTTTTATTAAGTTATTTGTACATAGATCATAAATATATTTATGCCATTATGGGATTCAATGTGTTGATTATTTGTACAAATTGGAGTGCTTACATTCTACTAATCAACATAGCCTTCACCTCATTTCCCCAATTACAGTATTAAGACATTTGTGTTCTACACCTGATAGATCCAACTTGTACTTGCAGTATGCTCCATAGGTGTGGTCCCCCTATTAACCCACCCTCTATCAACTCACACCCACTCCTTTCCCCTCTGCTTTCCCCTTCCCACCTTCATCCAAGGTATAGTTGTGCTTCATTTTTCATACGCAAGTGTGAGTGATTATAAATTGGTTTTACAGTAGTAACAAGTACATTGGATTTGTTCCTCCTTTCCTGAGATACTTTACTAAGAAGAATATTTTCTTTTAGAAACATTTCTTCAAAAGAAATTACATGGATTGGTCATGTCATGTGTCATATTAGATTGACGGGTTATTTAAAATGTATTGTATAAAATTACGTTTATTACTGAGCTTTAATTATATTTTAGCTTCCTTTTTCGATGTCAAATTATTTCTGCCACCCTTGAAGTACTAATGTTTCTGTAATGTACTATATGGCTCCATAACATTCCTTTTACCTAGGGTTTAAATGCAGGGAGATATTGTTAATGGTTAAAGTTTCACACAGATTCTTATCTATCCCCCACTATCAAAGAAAGTCTTTATTATCCAAAATATCACTTGGACATCCTAGAACACAAGACAGAGTCCACAAAAATCTCCACAGTCCAACAGAATACCTTAATGATAGCACATCCCATGGAAGCGAAGATAGTAACTGCTCTAATCAAAGCACAGAGGTTTGAAGCTCAAATATTTTACAAGATTTGGATCCTTGGCTTCACAGAAGGTATGAGTCCATCCAGCAGAAAGAGATAATTTGGGATATCAGAAGATACTTAGTAATAATTTCCAAATTAATGAAAATTTTAAGTTGCAGCTGTATTCTGAATAGACTGGGAAGCATACTATTTTCTCATAATTTATATTGATAACAGCTACCATCTGTAGATGGCCAATTAAGTTATAACAGCTATAGTGAGTAGGTGCTTTACACATATTATTCCATTTAATATTCACAACAGCCCCATAAAGTAAATATTATTACTTCCATGTTATAGATTAGAATACTGAGACTTCAAGAAGTTAAGCAAACTTACCCAAAGTCACAAAGAAAGTGGGTGGCAAGGGTGAAATTCAAAAGTAGATATCCCTAACTCCAAATATTAAGTTTGTTCCACTGCATTTTCGTCATAATATTTTGTATGGGTTTTTTCTTAACAGATTTTCATATAAGGCAAACAACATGCTACAAAGAATAATATCCCTTTTCAAGTATTCTTGCTACATAACTTAATTCTAACTTTTACTTATGACATTGTGATTTTACACCCTTTATCATCCAAATGGGTATGTACACAATTTAATCAACATTTATATTATTATCAATAAAAATGTATGAAATACTCAACTTTAGTATTAGGATCTTCTGCTATTAGAAAAGGATCAGTGTTTGACCTTACCTAGTTGTGTTAAGAGCTACCATTCAGTCAAGAATGTAATTACCGAATATATACTTAGCCTCAAGGCTACTGTTGTTATCTTAAGAAAAATAAAATAAAATAAGGAAATTATATGGTCTCAAGAAACTTATAAACTGTAATTATAGGATTATAAGTTCCATGATCACAGATAATTTGAATGATGGAATGTAACCATCCCTTAATCAAAGTCTGACCTCTTTCTGCTACAGTGAAATAGGTAGATTCAGACTGGGCTAAAACAAAGAACCAGTGGGACACAGATTCCACTTTAGAGTATGTTAGCATTAGGCTTTACAATTCTATACATATCAAGTACCTATGCATTACACATGTCATCTTACTATCAAGTATAATATAAGAATTATTATTAATTAAGTTCCTCCTATGAGCCAGGCACTGTGCTAAAATCTATATGCTTATTTTAATTATCCCAATAAACTTTTGAGGCATTTGCTATTTTTTTCATTCCAGATTCACAGATGAAGAAATTAATGTTCAGATGGATTAAAAATTGTTCTTCATATCACACTTGCCCCAGCTCTGTCAGAATAAAAAAAAACACCATTTAAATACTAAGCATACCAAATAACAAAATAATATCCTACTATACATGTTGTCTCATGACAATTAGACTGCATGACAACTTAATGAAGTTCTGTTGAGAACAGTCATGGCTTGTGATACTTTTGCATCATCCTTAATCCCAAATCTTGGCCTAAGGAAAGAACAAGAAATCCCGTTGTTTATTCCAAGGGTCTTTATATGCAGAGTACTTTTTTTTAAGTGAACCTTCTCTGTTTTCCCGATCTGGGTTTCTGTGATAATGAAACATTCTAAAAGCAATAAAAGCCACTCAGACCTTTAATATTTGGTAAGAAAAAGTTGCTGTGAAGAAGCATTCATACAAATTACAATGACTTTACAAAAAAAAATGTATCTCCATTTGAAATGATTTTCATGTATTTGGACAAATAAAGTGTCAAGTAAAGAACATTCCAAAGTGCCTCCACACCAGTATCAGTGGTTTGCGAACCTAGGTTGCTACAGAAAATGATTGCTAAGAGTGAAATAGGATAATAGGTTCTGTAGGCTATTCTAGAAGCTTTGGAAGTACCCTTAAAGCAAAAGTCTTTCTTAAAAAAAATTACACTAACTATTATAAGCAGGAACCAAAGCTAAATCTTTGTGATAAGTACTAGTGCAACATATGTGGACCTTCTGTTCCAAATATTTCAGACTAAGGTTGTACCAAAAATTTAAAAACAAACAAACCAATTCATTTCACCCCCACCTCCCCACTCTAATCACTATCATTATCAACCTAGTAAAGTGAGTTCCTACATAGATTTTTATTCTTTAGAACATTGCCATAAAGAATCAAGGGAATGTGATGGGTTATTATAATGATCATTAATAGCCATAAAATAATGGTGATTTTATATTAAGTAAAAATGTTCTCTAACTCACCACCTTCCTTATGCAACACATTCTGCCAGTAAGGAAACTTAATTGAACAATCATGCCTCAGCTTCTAATTCTGGTCAGACAGATTCTCTAGTCATCCTTCCCATATAAGGATAAGAAAAACTACAAAACTTCTAAACAGGCTAATGTGAGGTTATAGGGAAGGAATATGTGAACCAAATATAGTAGCTGAATTCTCCACCTCACAATAGATAGCTTTTTATTACAAAGAAAAAAAAAAAAAGCCTGTAACTGCCAACTCCAAACTATCAGTTCTTGAATCACAAGAAAAGTAATAGGCAATTAATCTGTTTATATTAGTGTTAACTGGATAACAATATAAGCCAGTTTACATTACCTCAGGTTTTTCTTTCTTTTCCTGTTCTATGGCAGGAAAGGCTGCTAAATTGGATACGTACAACAGAAGAGTACTATATATGAATAAATAAAGTAGTCCAACAGAAAGAAATACAGATTCACCAGGTGCTCCAAAGTCCAACAGAAAGAAATACAGATTCACCAGGTGCTCCATGAGAAAAGCCTCTGAATTATTTTAGGGAAGGCACAGTCCCACATAGTGACCAGGAAAAATATCGACAGAGCGGACATTGTTTGGTATGAATGATTAAGTCCTGAGAAGATCTATTTCCTCTATTTGAACTCCAGGGAAGAAAAAGATCCTGAGAGTAGGCCTCGTGGCCATGAAGAGAAGATAATCTCTCCTACTTCTCAATACCAAAGCCCTGGATTAAGGGCAAATAAAGATTGTGTCTTGCTTTTCAGTGATCAGAGTTCCTATTAGCATTATCATATGCCCTGACAATTCTGAAGGCTGTTAATTCAGTCCAAGTCAAATAAAATCAGAAGCATTTTAATTGCATGTACCAAAAGTCATGGAGACGTTTGTGTTCCTTGATCCAGCAATTTCACTTCTGGATTGCCAGTTTACGCAAATAATGCAAAAGAGGCAGAATTGTATACCTGAGGAGATTATGCAACATTTTGTTATGTCTTGTTATTATTGATGTGTTTGTTTTCAGTAGTGAGAGTTTGAAAGTTGCCTGCATATCCCATTCTTTCAACATGGTTAAGTAAACATCTGGTGGTGTGACCAATTGATAAAATGCTATAAGCACACTGAAACTGACCACTATAAATTATGAAGCAAGAAAGAAAAATGTTCACCATAAAAAGTGAAAAAGGAAGTCCATATAACAATACATTTGGTCTAATTTCAACTATGAAAAACAGAACTGTTTGTGAATTTTAAAGACCTACAGGAATTCAAGCATAATTATTACAACTGTTCAGAGATAGCAGAAATGAGTAATTGGCACCTCGTTCAAGAGACCAATTAAGTTATGTGGGGATCATGAGATTATGGTGATTTTACCCCACACACACACTTTTCCAGTAGTGTTATAATACTTTATACAATTTTTTAAAATATGTTCACATTTATTGAGTTTTTACTAGGGGCATCATGGTTTAGTGGAAAGACCATGGACAGTGGAACCTGTGGCAGAAGTATTCTAATGTGGCCCCTACATGATCTACACTTCCCAGTGCTCACTCCACTGTATAATCCCTTCCTCTTTAGTGTTTGTAGGACCTGTTTTTTGCTTCCAACCAGTAGAATATGGCAAAGGTGATGAGGTGGCACTCTAACGATAATATGTTCTACAAGGCATTTTTCTAGAAGGCTCAGTAAATTATATGAAGCTTTTTCTAAAAAACTCTCATTAGAGTTTCTGACTATAATGAAGCAAGTTGCTATGAGTACTACAGCCTCAAGGAAATGAATTCTTCCAACAACCATGTAAGCTTGAAAATGGATTTTCCTTAGTGAAGCCTCAAGGAAAAGTCAATGTCAGTAACTGACACTTTGATTATAGTCATGCAGAGAACACATCTAAGATGTGCCAGGACTCCTGATCCATAGATACTGTCATATAGTAAGTTTGTGTTTTTTCAAACAACTAAATTGGTATTAATTTGCTATCCACCATGGGTAATACAGAGACTGACTTGAGTTTCAAATCTCAGATTATTCCACTTATCTGTGTAAATAAGCAAGTTGATTAACTTCTATGACTCTCAAATTCCTCATCTACTAGTTGAGAGTAATAATACTTAATTCTCAGAATTGTCATATGGAGAAATACAGATCAGAGAAGCAAAGTGCCTATTGCACTGTCTACCACAAAACAGGCTAGACTGTACACTATAAGCTCTCTCATGGCTCATCATGTTATCTAGTGCCTACTATCATATCTCACACATATCCAGTATTCTATAAATATGTAGCAAATGAATAAATAAGTGAAAATAAACTCTAAAGGTCTGGAAGATACTATTTTAAATATACATAAAAAACTATAGTTATACAAAATTGAGGGAGAATCCTTGTTCTCAAATTATTAAAAATAATGAATGAAAGAAAAAAACAAACAAAAAAAATAATGAATGAAACCATAGTTCATTAATACTTTCTAGGGAAGTATGATAGTGAAGGTATATAGATTAAGAACCATACTTTGGAATCAAACATAAGAAAATTCTATCTGCACAATTCACTATAACCTTTCTTTTCTTTTTTTTTGACCAGGGCTGAGTTTGAACCCACCACCTCCAGGCTTATGGGGCTGGCGCCCTAGTCCTTTGATCCACAGGTACCGCCCAATATAAACTTTCTTAAACTGTTATTAATATCAACAGAAACCACACAAGAGAATGATAAGCAACCAATGTAGTTGCTAGATAGTCACTATAAGGTAAGTGGTTTATAACTTGCTGGGCTGATGTTGAGCATTCATGAAGCCTTGTGAGTTTCCTTCTTCAAATCGTGGGGCTCTGAGAAAAAATATGGGATATTTAGTATGCCCAGTAAATGCTTGAAAGGCCACTATAAGACTAAATTATTACCAGAGAAACTTTTATTTTTATTTATTACCAGAGAAACTTAAGGAGACATGTCAATCTATTGCATTTAAGTAAAACCTAATAAGCGATTTGCTCAGGAAAAAAAAAAAAGGTTGACTAAAGCAATAAATTATGTCCTAAAAATGGTCCATAAACTGTGCTTTTAATTTAAGATAGTCTAAAAAAAGTTGACTAGAAGTTAAACATTTTCAAGAAATACATTTCTTGAGCTCTAAAGTTAATTTCCATTAAAAAAATTCTGTCACATTGTAAAATTGCTCTTTTTCTTAGCTTGCCCACATTATGAGTAGTTACTACTCACAGTGGATACATAAATTGGAATAGAAAAAGTACCAAGGTTAATCAATCAGGACCTTCCCTATCCAAAACGTACTCAAGAACTCAGCTAATATTCACTGTAACAATCTGCCAACATTATGTTTCCAAGAAAAGGGGAATACTATAAACATTGTGAAACAATAATGAGTCACTGATTTAATCTCTGAAAATCCTCCAGATCATTCTGTGAGAAGACCAATAATACCTATACAAAGACACATACAAATTCTCAGAAATGCAATTCCTAGTGATTTTACGCTTAAGGAAAATCATTTATCCACTTCTCTTTTTTTTAATGGGAAAGGAAGTTGTTTTTGCATATGTCCTTCTGTATTTTAATCCCAGTAAAATATCCCTTTGCTGGGACTAAATTCTCCTCAAACTTAAGGCAAGGCATTTTCAAATTCAAAGGTGGTATTATACTACAAGTCCACAGTGATGAAAATAGCATGGTATTGGCATAAAAATAGAGACAATAGATATATGTGACAGAATAGAGAACCTAGAGATGAAATCGGCTCATACTGCCTTCTGATCTTTGATAGATCAAACAATAGCATGCACTGGGGAAAAAAATCTCTATTTAATAAATGGTGCTGAGAGAACTGGTTAGGCACATGTAAATGGTTGAAAATGCACCCATACTCTCACCACTTAAACAAATGAACTCACACTAGATTAAAAAAAATTAAAAGTAAGACATAAAACTGTAAAAATTCTAGAAAAATGTGAGGACAGAACTCTTAATAATATTGGACTGGGGAAACATTTTATGTAGTTATTTGTGTATTTATTTATTGAGATAGAGTCTCATTTTTTCACCCTCAGTAGAGTGCCATGCGTCATAGCTCACAGCAACCTAAAACTCTTGGGCTCAAGTAATTCTCTTGCCCCAGCCTCCTGAGTAGCTGGGACTACAGGTGCTCACCACAACACTCAACTGTGTTTAGAGATGAGGTATCACTCTGGCTCAGGCTGGTCTCAAACCTGTGAGCTCAGGCAATGCACCTGCCTCGGCCTCCTAAATTGCTAAGATTACAGGTATGAGTCACCGCACCAGGCTGGGGAAACATTTTATGAAGAAGACCCCATTGGCAATTTTAGTAACAACAAAATATATGAATGGGACCCGATCAAAGCTTCTTCACATCTGAAGACACAATAAACAAAGCAAATAGGCAACCTTCAGACTGGGAGAATATATTTGCATGTTACCAACTGAACCTTTTTTTTGAGACAGAGCCTCAAGCTGTCACCCTGGATACAGTGCTGTGGCATCACAGCTCACAGCAACCTCCAATTCCTGGGCTCACGTGAGTCTCTTGCCTCTGCCTCTCAAGTAGCTGGGACTATAGGTAACCCCCACAATGCCTGGCCATTTTTTGGTTGCAGCCATTGCCGTTGGGAGGGCCCAGGCTGGATTCGAACCCGCCAGCTCAGGTGTACATGGCCAGGGCCTTAGCCCATTGAGCCACAGGTGCCGAGCCACCAACTGAACCTTTTGCTAATAATGAGAATCTATAAGAACTCAAGTAAATCAATAAGAAAAGAGCAAACAGCTCAATTAATCATTGATAAAGAAACATGAACAAAACCTTCTCCCAAGAAGACAGACAAATGGCCAGGAAACACCTGAAAAATAATTATATTGTCTCTAGTAATTAGAGAAAGGCAAGTCAAAAACCGCCTTGAGTTAGTACCTAACCCCAGTGAGAACAGCCCATATCACAAAGTCTCAAAATGGCAGATGCTGGTGTGGATGTGGAAAGAAGGGAACACATATCCTCTTGATGGGGTTGTAAACCAATACAGCCTTTTGAAAAAATGAATGGAGAATCCTCAAAGAGTTAAAAGTAGAATTTCCATTTGATCCCACAATCCCATTACTGAGTACCTACCCAGAAGAAAAAAATCATTTTATCATGAGGACATTTGCATTTGTCAATTTTTGCTCAATTCATAATTGCAAAAATGTGTCAATAACTCAAATGCCCATCAACCCATGGATGGATTAATAAACTGTGATATACACACACACACACCATGGGATATTATTCAGCATTAAAAAAGGTGGAAACTTTACATATTTTATAAAGTTACTTGAATGGAGTTGAAGAACACTCTTCTTGGCTCGGCGCCTGTGGCTCCATGGGCTAAGGCATCAGCCACATACACCTGAGCTGGTGGGTTCGAATCCAGCCCAGGCCTGCCAAATAACAATGACAGCTGCAACCAAAAAATCACCAGGCGTTGTGGTGGGTGCCTGTAGTCCCAGCTACTTGGGATGCGGAAGCAAGAGACTCGCTTGAGTCCAGGAATTGGAGATTGCTGTGATCTGTGATGCCACAGTACTCTATCCAGGGGTGACAGCTTGAGGCTCTGTCTCCAAAAAAAAAAAAAAGAACACTCTTCTTAGTAAAATATTTCAAGAATGGGAAACTAAGTACCACATGTAGTCAACACTAATCTGAAAATAGTAAATCAACAACTACAGGCCCATACTACAGAAAAACACACTTAAATTCAAGTAGAGGGAAGGAAAGAAGGGGGATAGGGAGTTAGTGTAGCTCCTAGGTAACATGTACAATGTATGGGTATATGGCACACCTCCTGGGGGAAGGAACCAACAACTCAGATGTTACCTAACAAATACAAGCAATGTAACCTAATCGTGTGTACTCTTATATTAATCTGAAATTTCTAACAAGAAAAAATTGCATAAATTAAAATATTCACTTTTCCTTACAATTTTATGATTTTAAAAGCACCCAATTGCTTACCATAAATTGGCCAAAACCTTTTTAGCATCCACTAGGAGTCCATATACTGAAAAATGAGGCTCAATTATAAGCCATTTTCTATGGTGAACTAGTAATATTATTTTCTTCATTAACATATGTTCAAAAGCACAAAAGGAATGATTCATCCTAAGGCATCATCTAGTGATCCAACAACAGACTTATTGAAATATATCTAATTGCCCTGAGCATATGACTTGCTGACTAGCAAAACATTATATGTATAATTAATAGCAAACAGGTGGTATCTATTAGGGCTTTTCCAAATGTCAACCTGTTACTGATAGTTCTCCAATCTAACAAAGCAATAACATCTCAAGAATGTCCCTAAGTTTCCTAGCAAATATTTTGTTTCCTTAAACATTCATGGATCTTTTAAGAAAATCTACATAAAAATATTTGTTAAATATTCCTCTTTATAAAATCCTGCAACTTTTTAACATTAGATTTGAGGTACATCAACACATGAGTGACCATCTTTCTAGGGGTATGGAGAAAAAAGACACTAAATATGCCCAACCTTCTAGAATGTGAGAAATTTTATATTAATTATTCAATTTTTTCTTGGTATAAAAACATATGAAACTATAAAAAAAATAATTTAAAGTGACCTACTGCCATACAGAAATTTTAAAAAAGATTGACCTTTTTTTCAGTTTATGTTTATATGAAATATCCTAGCAATGATACTCATGCCCTAACTCCAATAGGTTAATTCTTATTCCACAGTCCAGTCTTCAGAGTGTGTAAAATGGGAAAATACTATTTCTCTCTCTCTCTCTTTTCTGCCTTGGCTCTGATTTATTGACCTTCAGAGCACCCTTTGGAAAAAAAATGAGCCACACACACACAATAGGAACTGGAACTGGATCCATACTGGTGGCACCTCACTCCAGAAGAATCCCTCAACCAAGATGTATTTATACAAAATTCAGAGGAAAAAAAATGAGGCAACATGGTTCTGAGTCGAGGCTCAGCAGAGCAGCAGAAGAGCAGTCAGCGAAGGTATGGGTAGGTCATGACTCTTTCTCATAAGTGCGAGTGAAAACTATACTACTATGGGTGAGTGTCAGGATAAGTTTTCCATCACTTAGCTCCCGCACAAGTGTCATCTATTTTCCATTCCACTTCTGCAGGTGAATAAGTTTGCCTCCACCTAGTGTCACAGTGGACTTGATCTTCCTGTCATCTGCTGTTGTCTCATAGAACTCCACCCCAGGCTTAAAGTTGATCTCTGTGTTCTTGTAGGTGCTCTGTGTCTTTAGGATGATAGTGTCACCATTCTTTTCGATGACTGTGGTAGGCTTGGTCATGTTGGCCACCTGCCTGGTAGCAAAACCCACCCTGATTGACTTCATGTAGTCATCGAAATTCTTGCTATCCACTAGATTCCAGGTACACAGGAAGGCATTCACTATGGTGATGCTGGGCAAGGTTGAGAAAGCAGCTACAAGAGGACAGGCATGTAAGGACTCCAGACTGGCCGGAAAATACTATTTCTGTTTCAGAGATGTTTAAAACTTCCAGAATTTAATAAAATACTTTTGATAGTTATATATTCAAAATATTTATAACTTATGCCAGACATTACACTAAGAACTTCACATCACTTTGATAAGAAAACAGTTCTCAGAGCAACAGCTAGAAAATGGTGGAACTGAGACTCAAAGTAAGGAGCTCAACTCCATAACCCAAGATCCATACCAACAGATTCTACAAGTGGAAGTTAAGTAATTAAATAAGCTGTAAAATTTTTAAGGTCCAGTAATTTTTGAAACAATTAGAGAATTTTTCATGTTAAAGATTGAAAATGGGTAAGCTAATCAATCAAATCAATGAAAAAAAACCTATAGCTTTAAACTAGTAAAAAGAAAACTATGGGGTTAAAATATAAAATTCCTTTTTTAAGCAGTTATTCTAATACATATTTAACCTAATTCATTTTTTCAAAGATTAATTTATTTTCAAGTCTAGAGCTTAAATTAAAAATATATTTAGAATGGTACTGTGGCCTGGCGCAGTGGCTCATACCTGTAATCCTAACACTCTGGGAGGCTAAAGTAGGTAGATTGCTTGAGCTCACTCATTCAAGACCAACCTGAGTAAAAGCGAGACTCCATCTCTACTAAAAATAGAAAAACTGAGGCAGAGGATCGCTTGAGCTTAAGAGTTGGAGGTTGTTGTGAGCTATGATATCATGGCACTCTACCCAGGATGACAGTTTGAGACACTGTTTAAGAAAAAATGATATTGCCTAAAAGTCCATGAAAAAGCAAGTAATAATCATACTGTTCCTCATATTTCCCAACTTAATTTATGATAATTAGGAAAGAGCTAGGTGCTGCTTTCTTTGAGATAGTATTAGGAGAGGGCGGAGCAAGATGGCGGACGAGTAACAGCTTCCTTGCGGCTGGACACAGTGAGACTGGGGAGAGAGGACTTCAGGCATCTCTGCCAGGCAGGATCTGCCCAGAAACTTCCCTTTGGGGACACAGGGAGACAGCGTGAGGCTTCTAAACACCCTGAGGAAGGCTAAAGCGGCGGAGATTGGGCAAGTGGTTGCGTCTGTTCCTTCGGTCTGATCCTGTCAGCGGCTGTGGGTGGGGCAGCAGTGGGACTGCAGGCTGGAAGGGCCTTGCCTGTGAGCCGTTTGGGTTTCTTTTGGACTTGGCACTCGGTTGAACTGCCTTGGGAGAACTTGGGCAGGAGTGTGGGGTTTTTTGAGTGTTGCCTGGGGCCCCAGACTGGGCCACTAAGCCAGAAAGAGCTGCCAGTGTTTGGTGGTGGGCTGTGTGGAGCCATTGTGGGAGAACTGCCCTGGCAAGCTCCACCCTCAGGGTAGCAAAACAGGCATTGGGCGGGAGCGAGTAATCTAGTGACTGAGCAGCCTAAAGGCGGGGACTGAGATGCCTTGCAGCCTTAGCCCTCAGGGGCATAGGGTGAGACCGGTTTTGGCACACTGGGTAAGTGGATAGCCA
>CAUYON010178311.1:0-25829 GCA_963573935.1 Arctocebus calabarensis
CATCGGCGATCTCTGCTCGGTGCTTGCGTGACTGGCGGTCCGCCGGGGGCTCTTCGGATCTAACCTGGGGCATCACAGAGTCTTCCTTCTGGCTCTGGCTGCTGTCTTTGCCCACAGGGGCTATCCCCTGGGGCATCACAGAGTCTTCCTTCTGGCTCTGGCTGCTGTCTTTGCCCACAGGGGCTATCCCCTGGGACATCACTGGATCTTCCTTCTGGTTGTAGATGCTGCTACGCCCCAGAGGGATCATTCCCTGGGAATTCTCAGGATCTCCCTCTAGGTTTTGATTTCTGCTGTGATCCTGGTGACATTCACCATAGAATTTTTGAGGGTATTCATCCTGGTTATGGGACTTCTGTTCCCAGGAAGAGACCATACCTTCCTGGGGCCCAACTGTAACCAACATGTCTGATGGATAGATGCTTGCAGGAGGCATCTGGGGTGCAATTGCTGTTGCTGGTGTTGCTGCTGCTGCTGCTGATTCCATCACTCCTGGGGGTGGTAGAGGTGCTGAGTATGGATATCCCACTGGTAGAGGTGCATGGCATGGGAACGAATGTGCCATTGGCACTGGAATTGGTGCTGGTGCTGGCGCGGGCACAGGCATTGGCATTGGCATTGGCATCGGCATCGGCCTAGGGAGCTCTGTGGCCTGTGCCCAGGGACTCTGGGCTCCTGGCACGTAAAACATTCCTGCTGGTGCTGCCATCTGGGCCTCCGAATATGGCATTCCCTGTGCCCCTGTGAACACCATATCTCTCGGCTCCTCTGAATCTAAGAGCCACACTGCTGCCCTGTGCTGCTCTGCTCCCTGACAAAATACAACCTCCCGATGCAGACTGTTCGGGGCGGATCTCTCGACCTGCAGCAGCCTTTTTCGCAGCACTTCAACCTCATCGTTTGCCTGTTGTAGGGCAGTGCGTGTCAACTGCAACTGTGCCAACGCCTCTTCTAGCTCCTTGCGCAGCCGCCGTAGCTCAGTCGCCAAAGCCCAGGAAGCTGTCTCATGCGCTTCCACCTGCTCCTGGAGCCGTCTGACCCTGTATGCCTGTTGCTCACGCTGCCTTGCAGCTGCTCGCACACCCAACGCCAGCCCACTCCAGGCACAGGCCCTCTTGGTGGGGCACGACACGTGTGGATCGGTCAAGATATTCCGAAGCCAGTCCTCTACATCATGCCAGGGCCGTGAACGGAAGGTTCTATAAACGACCGGGTTGCCACCATTCATGAGAACTTCATTGTTGATGAACCTGATCACCTCACTGTGGCGGAACCCGCTGGCGTGATCCCCATAGTTCACAGCCATGGCGGCTATGGCTTACGCAAGCAAGCCCCTCGTGGAGCTCCGAGACCGCTACCAGCACTGCCACCAATAATATATGCTATGGCCACCAATCAGGCTGTCCTTCACCTCCCACTTAGTTCTACTTCAGTCCTTGCACAGTCCCGGCCTTCCCCTAGGCCTTCTTCCACCCTCTTTCCTCTTAACAAAGAGATAAAGTGTTCCCCGCTCACCCGACCGGTCAAGGCAACAGCGACACGGAGAAAAGCTGCGTCATGCTGCAAGGCCTTCTGGGACCAGCCTCTTACACCACAGAGACAAATCAGGCCAAGTGGCTGTGCTGGGTACTGCAGAGAGCTCAGACAGGCGAGCAGTAAATAGGGGGATGGGTAAAAAGCAGGGCCTTTGGAGACACTAAAGAGTGGACATTTGCACACCCACAGAGCGAGATGGGAAATTTAACCCCTTGCCTCCCACACACACTTTTCTGCTCTGATGATGGTGGGTCAGAGGAGGTCAGAGAACTTGTGGGAATTTTTAAATTAGGTTCAGAAAACTAGGTCGCAAAGCTTCCAGTTCAGGGAGGTGAATAGAGTAAAAGCTGGAAAGTCTATCAAAATCTGGGTGAGAGGATGAGAAGATGAGGGGCAGGGCAGCGTTGAGAGAGACAGCTGGGCTTGCACTGCTGCTATAGAAAAAAATGGTGTCATCCTCGTAGGGGCAGCAGTGGGGACCAAGCTCTGTGTGTACCGTGTACTTGAGGGAAAGGAAAGCCTCCCAGTTATGAGGAATTACATGTCCCAAACCACAAGTGAAGGCTGATAAAGGACACTAGAAAGATCACCACTGTAATCAATGACTGAGTGGATAAGGAGGAATGGTAAGCTAGAAAAAGAAAATGTTCTGGTAAGGGAGATATCTCAAAGGGGAGGCCACTACTGGGATGCACAACCTGACTTAGTTAAAAGGAGAAAAAGACATTTCAGAACTCATTATCCTGGACTGAAGGTACTAATAAATGATGAAACAATATGTGAAGGAGAAGTGAATCCTAGTGCAGATGTTGAATCTCAGATGATTCTGACTGCTTCCAGTGGATACAAGACATGTGTAAATGTCTTCCACTATGGTGTGAGAGGGATAGAAGGCTGCTCTTCACTCAGCTTCTCTCTCTTTTTTTTTTTTTTTTTTTTTTGTGTTTTTGGTTAGGGCCAGGTTTGAACCCGCCACTTCCGGTATATGGGGCCAGCACCCTACTCCTTTGAAACACAGGCACCACCCCACTCAGCTTCTCTTATACATGCTAATAGGCATGCTATCCTCCTGCAGGGTTCCTGCCTTACTCTCACAGAAAGAATTTTCTTTTCTCAATTTTAAAAGAGCAAACAACCTAATTAAAATCCTTGGGAAGAGAAATGAACACAGCCTTCTCCCTAAAAGACAGAAAAATAGCCAATAAACACATGAAAAATGGTCATCATCCCCATGTATCCAAGAAATGCAAATCAAAAGCCAATTTGAGATATCATTTAACCCCAGTGAGAACATCACACATCACAAACTCCCAAACCTGCATATGCTAGCATGGGTACAGGAAAAGGGTAACCTATACACTATTAGTCGAATTGCAAACTAATACAGCATTTTGGGGGAAGAAGTATGGAGAATCTTCAAAGATCTAAAAGTAGACCTTCCATTTGATCCTACAATCCCATTACACAGAAGAAAAAAAATTCATTTCACCATAAAAACATTTGTACTAGAATGTTTATAACCAACTCAATTCACAATTGCAAAGATGTAGAAACAACCTGAGTGCCCATCAATCCATGAATGGATTAATAAACTGTGGTATATGCACGCCATGGAATAGTATTCAGTCACAAAAAAGATGGAGACTTTTCATCTTTTGCAGTTACCTGAATGGAGTGGAAGAACATAGTCCTTAGTAAACTATCTTAAGAATGTCAAGATAATCATCCCATGTACTCAGTACAATTTGAAACTAATAGATGAACAATAGGTCCATGTGAGAGGAAAACACAATTAAATTCAAGAAGGGGTCAGGGTAGAGTAGGGAAGGGGCTCAGTACATTTCCACCTAATGGGTACAATGTAGGGGTATATGGCATACCTCTTGGGTGAAGAACTCAAACACAACTGGGACTTTTCCTAACAAACACAAAACAATGTAATCTAATCATATATACCTTTATATTAATAAAAAATACTAATTAACTATTAAAAATACTAATTATTGGGTGGCACCTGTGGCTCATTGAGAGGGCGCCAGCCCCATATACTGAAGGTGGTGGTTCAAACCCGGACTCGGCCAAACTGCAAAAACAGAGAAATAGCCAGGCGTTGTGGCTGGCACCTGTAATCCCAGCTACTTGGGAGGCTGAGGCAAGAGAAATGCCTAAGCCCAGGAGTTGGAGGTAACTGTGAGCTGTGTGATGCCACAGCACTCTACTGAGGGTGATAAAGTGAGACTCTATCTGTACAAAAAAAAAAAAAGAAAAAAATACTAATTATTAAAAATAAATAAAGTAAACCCTTCACCTGTGATTTGGATCCCAACCTCTCCATCTCTTCCAGGAATTAAATCCAGTCATTATCTCTACTCTGTTCTCTATTTCAGCTTCTTACTCTTTACTGGCTCCTTTCCCATCGTGGCATAAGCATGTTCAAGTTTCTTCCCCATCTTCTCATCTACACCCAACAATACAAGTTTCTTCTAACTTACCCTTTCTTTAGTCTTTGACTTTTTTTTTAACATTCCCTTTTTGAAATTCAATCTTAAATTTTCTTCTATAACACCAAACTCTATTGATTTTCTTCCTGTGTCTCCGGCCGCTCCTTTTTAGTTTCATTTTGCGGCTTGCTTTGCTTTCACTCACCCTTTAAGTAATAGAGTCTCCCTGATTTTTGGCCTCATACCCCTCATTACAAAGACTCTTTCTTTGTGATCTCATCTATTCTCTTTTCTCAGCTACCACTATTAATTGCTAAGGACTCCCTAAACTTTATATCCCTTACTCTGTTCCCCCAAACTTCAGATTTGCCTAACCAACAACCTCCTAAAAATCTAGGCCTTCCATAAGAGTCTTATTCTCCAAAAGTCCTACATCCATTGATACTACTTTAGAAAAATGATTTGTTAAAGTTTTTAACATTTCTGAGGATACATTTTCTCAAAGAGTTGCTGCAGAAATGCAATAAGAATAGGTATAGAGTTACTGTTTTTATCATCATTACCATTATTATTATTAAAGAAGTCTCATGGCAGGACTTCCTGGGATTTGAACAATGGGTAGAATTTAGATGAAGATAGTGATGGGGAAAACAAATTTCAAATTGATAGGTGTTTATCAATTATTTACCAATCAGCTGCTTGATCAAAGTTTCTATTAGGTCACCCTATTTTGCCATATCCAATTGAATTATATTGCTCAATCCACAGGACAACTACTTCTTGTACTTTCTCTCTCTCTCTTTTTTTTTTTTTATTGGAGACAGAGTCTCACTGTGCTGCCCTTAGTAGAGTGCCATGGCATCACGTCTCACAGCAACCTCAAACTCTTGGGCTTAAGCAATTTGCTTGCCTCAGCCTCCCAAGTAGCTGGGAGTATAAACACCCAAAACAATACCTGGCTAGTTTTTTTTGTTATTATTGCTATTGTAGTTGCCATTGTTTGGCAGGCCTGGGCCAGGTTCGAACCTGCCAGCCCCGTGTATGTGACCAGCGTTATAGCCACTGAACTACAGGCACTGTCCTACCTCTTGTACTTCCATTTCATTATGTTTTTAGAAGCTGGTATCTGGTCCCCAACCTACCTTCCTTTTACCTTTTAGCTATTTCTTTGAATGCTCTTTGCTAGAGCTACATACCTGATACCACCAAGGAAACACCATGTGTGTACTGGCATTTGTGATAGTGCCAGGATCGATGTCGCCTTCTGGGTGCTGAAGGTATCATCTGCTTCTGATCAGAAACAAAATATATTCCACATCTGAAAGTAAAAGCAGTAGAGTTGTTGAAGAGAGGAATTAGGCCTGTATGTGAAATATGTAGAAATATGAAAACACATTAAGAGGGTATAATTTTGAGAGTAAATGATTTTATATATTAACAAAATCTTCTCAGGGTAGCAATGGAAAATGCTGGTATGACGCTGAAATATTAATATTATAAAACAAACAACGTATTTGTGTATCTGTATAGAAAACAGATAATAACTTTCCCCCCAAATTACATTTTAATACTTGGACCAGGTCAATTTGCCAAGTGTTTAATAAATATAAAGAGCAGCACTGTTTTGCTAGATATATAAAAAAGCACTCAGGTGTAAGTGGAGCAGTTATCAATATTACTAGCCCTAATTTCTAAATTGACACTAATCATTGTTACATGTTAAGTGCAGATAGAAATGATTTCATGTAAACTGACAGCAAAGTTGCTCAAGATGATGTTTGCTATAGGCTTTTGCATATTCATGTTATAACAATAATAATAGTGGTAATAAAAAGTTTCCCTTTGGGACTTTTTATACAATAATAAATAAATATCTTTTTAGCATTTACTATATGCTAGGCCCTATGGACACTTTATATGCATTATCTTATGTAATCAGAACCACAATGAGGTGAGTGAAGTATCAGTATTGCTTCCATTTTTGAAATAAGTAAATTGGAGCTTAAGGAAGGTAAATAACATTTACAGTAACCCAAACCTAGTGTGTGAAGAAGCCAGAATCAATAGCTTTACTGGTCTGAGTACAAAAGCCATGAACTTAACATTACAATCTACTTTCTATAATGACACATTTCCTCAGAACTCCAAGACCCAAATTAATAGAATCAATGCACAAAAGATGTGATAATATGTGTTCAAAAGTTATATTAAAAGAAGAAATATGTCTTTCAATCTAAAACCAAGGAAGTAAAGCCTGCCTATAACCTGTTAGTTAGCCCAAATGTATCTAAAAATTAGTCAAATGAAGAGGAGTGATGAATTTGAAATGTAGAAAACAGAAATCAAAGACCAGAAATTGAAACTGGCATTGCCAACTTGTCTAACATAGAGGGTGCTCTAATCAGCAGACGGGAACAATTCAGTCCCCTAATGAGATATATCCCTGTAGTGATATCAAAGGCATCAGGCCACAAAATTTCTATGACAGCAATCCATGAAAATGAATCAATTTGGGGGGAAAATCATTCAATGAAAACTCCAGGTTTTCTCATCACATGTTGACCTGTATTTCCTTATAATAATTCAAATAATTCAAATTTGTAAGGAGGAAAGTACCTGATCTTTGTCCTGAATGCTGCAATTTGCTTGACAGTCATGCTTATTTGTAGGGGTCCATCCCCCACACAACCCATTGGTAACCCATTGGTAGCCCTTGTGCTCGGGCAGAGGAGAAAATGAAAGAAATAAAGATAAGAGATAAGATAGGATTTAAAAAGGTGGGTCCAGGGGGCCATCCCACTTAAAGCTAGGAATAGGGAAGGCCTCTGGTTCTGTTGCAGGAAGACGAGGCCCATTGGAGAGAAAGAGCACCCAAACACCGTGTTTATAAGAGGAAGGGGTTTATTCACCAACCAGGAGCTTATGACATAGAAGAATTTCAAATGGCCACACTCCCCGACTGGCTTGGTCTTTCCCTTTTTATCAACAGTCAAAAAGTTCCAACCCATAGGTACCCTTCTCATTGGCCAGTTTGAATCAAGCAGGAGATGCTATTCCAGCCCCTACAGAACTACAGGATTTCAAAGAACTTGGAAATTTCCAAGTTCCAGGAAGTTAACTTTACAAATTCCCAAGAGCTGAGTCACCATGGAGAGGACCCTGCAAGTGTTTCCTTGTGGTCTCCTTGAGAAGACCTGTTCTCCTAGACCTCCTTGAGAAGACCGGTTCTCCTAGACCTCATCCTTCTTGGATATCCTCTCTCAGTTCCATGTCAACTTAGTATTTATTGAGTTACATTATCCTCATACTAGCAAATGAATAGTCATGAAAGAGAAAAAGACAGCACTATGCCTCATCATTCTCCGGGTCCTTACAATTTCAGCTAAACTATTTTTTAACTAACTTTTATAACTACTTTACTTCACCCTAAGCTATTTATAAACTAAGGGATTGGCATGCAGTTAATGGATCAAGGAACAGAACTTATAAGCAGGATTCCAGAACTGACAGCAAGTTTGATCATGTACACAATTTCCACAGAAGGCATTTAAGTCTCTGGGTCCCAGCAGGGCAGATAGGCTAACGCCATACCTATATCAGGAGTGGGGGATAAGAAGCTGGTTTTCTTATCTCGACCCCAAGAGATTGTTTCTCTTTTATCAAGAGCCTGAAGCACATGCTACTCCCAGTACATCTCACAAAGGCTCCTTGCCCCTAGAGCCCTTAGTTCAGGCTCTCTGCTGCAGAAAGGTTAGGCCTCAGTAAGACATTTCTTGTCCTTTTCATCCAAGTGAGGCAAGGGAGTAAAGCAGAGCTAGGCTCTGTCCTAGTAACTCTGTACAGGCATTAGCCAGGCAGTCTGTGACATGTATGAAATCCACTAATTGCTGCCCCTACTGCAACAGATGTCTCTTATCTACACGCCCTTCACAGGGTACATGCTGGACCTATGTAACCTTGTAACTTCCCTAACCTTCTGTCGTTTTTGAGGACAGGTGGCCCTGTACCAAGGGTGCGGGCAACCTGACCTTTCCCTAAATCACAAGATAAGTGTATGAAACAAAGGCCAGAGATTGAGTGCGGGGGCTCGGTTTGGGGGACACTAGTCTCCAAATCTCCCAGCTGGTGAATAAAGCCACTTCCTCTTCCAACTGCTACCTAGGATCTTTTGTCTGTGTTGGCTCCTATTATATTTCTTGGTTCCCCGACCGCCAAGCAAGGCTTGGTGGCATACTGTGCAGCCAGACTCTTTGGGTCGGGTTTTGCCCACCTCACAGACTGCAGGGAACTCCAGTTTGTTTGGCAAAGCGGTCCTCAGAGAGCTCCTGGGACTGATTCTCCCAGGGGAACGCTTTGTCGAGACTAAGATGCTCAGCTCCCTGTGGCAGGTCCCTGTGGAGGCTGAGCACTGGGGAGGAACTGGCAATAGGTGGTGCCAGGACATGCAGAGTATGGTAGGACTTACTGGGGCCCACTACAATTTTAGTGGAAGAAGGAGCCAGATCAACTCCTTGGGCATTAGGTCACTGGTGACAAAAGCCACTAATTGCTACTCTTACTGCAGCAGATGTCTCTGTTATTTATATGCCCTTAGCAAGGTACGTGCTGAACTTTTGTAGTAATCTGGTAACTTCCCTAACTTTTTGTCGCCTTTGAGGACAGGTGGCCCTATACCGAGGGCGCAAGCCAACCTGACCCTTCCCTAAATCACAAGATTTTCATGTGCACCCAAGCCCTAAAATCTATAAAAGAAAGGCCAGAGATTGAGTTGGGGGGCTCAGTTTTTGGGACACTAGTCCTCTGAGTTTTCCAGCTGGTAAAAAAAGCCATTTCCTCTTCCAACTGGTGACTGGTGTCTTTTGTCTGTGTCAGCTCTTGCTGCACAAGGCCTGTGCTGTTCGCTACTGAACAGACTTCTGGAGCTCCCCATACATATTGTGGCCTCCTTGCATACATACTGTCTTCAGTATCCACGTCTTCTATCTTTCCTGTACCACATTTTTCATAATCCGCATCCTGTAACTAATTCTTTTTTTTTTTTTTTGAAACAGAGTCTCATTTTGTCACCCTCGAAAGAGCCATGGCATTATAGCTCATAGCAACCTCCAACTCTTGGGCTTAAGCAATTCTCTTACCTCAGCCTCTCAAGTAGCTGGGACTGCAGTCACCTGCCACAACACCCAGCTATTTTTAGAGATGGCATCTCCCTCTTGCTCAGGCTGGTCTTGAAACTGTGAGCTCAGGGAAATCCACACACTTTGGCCTACCAGTGTACTAGAATTACAGTTCTGAACCACTGTGCCTGGCCTCTAACTAATTCTTATCAACAAAACATTTCCTAAAAATCCAATTTATGTAAGCACTTCAATAAGGTGCCCTCTTCTGCCTCAACTCCTTCGGCCTTGTTCTCCCACACTTCCACCCACACTTACTGGATAATAAGCCAGTCCTCACATTTTATATGCTCATTCCCTTTGAATTAAATTTCTATAACCTATTCTCTGAGAAACTGATAAAATTTGGGTACCTGACCACATTGAGCATCTGACATACAGAACTGAGGAGCATACCCTGGAAGAGGTTTCTACATCAAGATAGATCCACCCTAGGTGACAACTCTATGTCATGATTCATACAGTTACAGGTTTACCTAGTTTACCTTATGGATAAATGTAATCATTATAATTTCAAGGAGAATCAGATATATGGTGCCATTTTGTTGTATTTCTCATTGTGTGAAAGTCCTATAAAACAGTAAACCCCCATAGTTGACCACCTCCCTCTATTGACCATCTCCTTAAGGTGACCTAATTTTCACAGACCAAACATATATCACATGTACATATCAGTACAGGCCTAGTTCCTTATGTTGATCACCTCTTATGTTGACCAGTTTGTTACAGTCCCTTGGATGGTCAACTTACAGATGTTCTACAATAGTTAAAATTACAAATACAAGCATACTTCAGAGATATTGTGGTAATAGTTCCTGACTACCATAATAAAGTGACTATTTCAAGAAAGTGAGTCACACAAACATTTTGGTTTCCAAGTGCATGTAAAAGTTAAATTTAAACTCTGTTATAGTCTATTAAGTGTGTTATAGCATTATGTCTAAAAGAGAATGTGAAATTCCTTAATTTTAAAAGAATGTGTTGCTCAAAAATGCTAACAATCATCTGGTCCTTTAGGTAATCATAACTGTTTTGTTGGTGGAGATATTTTCCTTAAAGTTAATGGCTATTGGCATATCAAGACAGTGGTTGTGGAAGGTTGGAATCGCTGTGGCAACTTCTTAAAATAAAGAGTCAAGTTTGCTACATTAATTGACTCTTCTTTTCATAAGAGTTTTCTCTGTAACGTGATGTCATTTTACTCACAGAACTTCTTTCAGAATTAGAGTCAATACTCACTAACCCTGCTGCTGCTTTATCAACTAAAATTATGTAATATTATAAAGCTTTTGTTGTCATTTCAACAATAGCCATATCATCTTCACCAGGAGTATTTTCCATCTCAAGAAACCATTGTTTTTGCTCATTCATAAGAACCAATTCCTCATCCATTAAAATTTATCATACATTGTAGCAGTTCAGTTAAATCTTCAGGCTCCACTTCTAATTCTAGTTCTCTTGCTATTTTTACCATATCTACATTGACTTTCTCCACTGAAGTCTTGAACTCATCAAAGTTATCCATGGTTATTGGAATCAACTTCTTCCAAACTCTTGTTAATGTTGATATTTTGACCTCATTCTATGAATCAATTTTTTTTGTGCATGACATTTAAAATTGTGAATCCTTTCCATAAGGGTTTCAATTTATTTTTCTCAGATCCATCAGAAGAATCACTATCTATAGCAGCTGTAGCCTTATGGAATCTATTCTATAAATAATAAGATTTGCATTTGAAAATTACTCCTTTATCCCTGGGCTACAGAATGGAAGTTATGTTAACAAGCACTAAAACATTAATCTCCTTATAAATCTTCATCAGAGTTCTTCAGTGACCAGGTGCATTGTCAAGCGAAATATTTTGAAAGGAATTATTTTTTTTATTTTTCTGAGCAGTAGGTCTCAACAGTGGGCTTAAACTAATCAGTAAACCATGCCATTAAAAGACGTGCTGTCATCCAGGCTTTGTTTTCTACTTACAGAGGACAGGAAGAGTAGTTATGGAATAATTCTTAATAGCTTGTCATAGATCTGTTAGTGCTACTATAAAGGGATACCTGAGGGTGGATGATTTATGAATAAAAATTGTTTATTTCATTCATAATTCTGATGTCCATAAAAAGTTCAAGATTGGTCATCTGCATCTAGTGAGTGGCACAAGCTACTTCAACTCATAGCAAAAGATGAAGGAGAGCCAGCATGTGCAGAGATCACATGGTGAAAGAAGAATCAAGAGAGACCAAGGGGGAGGTTGCTAGGCTCTTTTTAAAAATCAACTATTAAAAAAATAAAAAATAAAAAGCAACTATTGCAGAAACTAGTAATGTGAAAACTCACTCCTTACTTAAAGGACGGTACTGAGCCATTCATAAGGGATTGAATCCCATATCTCAAACACCTCTCATTAGGTCCCACTTCCAACACTGGGGATCAAATTTCAACATAAAGTTTATAGGGTTCTAGGATTTTTGAAATGATAAATTAGCATTAGCTGTAACTTGAAGTCACCAAGTACATTAGCCCCTACCAAGAGGGTCATAATATCCTTTGAAGATTTAAACGCAGTTATTGACTTTTCCTTTCTAGTTATGAGAGTCTCAGCTGGCATATTTTTCTAGAAGTAGAAGGCTGCTTTGTCTACATTGAAAAATCTGTTATTTATTGTAGCCACTTTCATCAATGATACTAGCTAGATCTTCTGGATAATTTGCTGGCAGCTTCTACATCAGCACTTGCTGCTCCACTTTATACTTTTATGTTACATATTACAAAATGGTTTCTTTCCTTAAATATCATGAACCAACGTCTGTTAGCTTCAAACTTTTCTTCTGAAGTTTACTCACCCCTCTCAACCGCAACCGAATTGAAGAAAGAAGAAAAAGATAGCTGACTAGAGGGGCAGCTGGCATGAGGATATTCATCAAATACCCATATTTTGAATAGATTGTTGGGCAACGAACACTAAATGATAACAGCTAGGTGATGGAAAGACACTGAGAATGAATACAGAAGTTGGACTGCCTGTGTGGGCCAATGAGAGCCGTAAGCATCCCTCAGACCTGGAACCAAGGAAATGGCAAGCATAAAACCCTTGGGACTCTGCATCTTGCCATATATCTTTAGAGTTTTGACTGGAGAACTCCTTGACTTCCATATTCATGCAGAATGGTGTGCGGAGCTGCTGGGAGATCATACAGAAGCACTGCTTGAGCTTATGTGGAATCCCACAGGCTACTAACACTGAGCATCTGAACCCAGAGCCAATTTGGGATCCTTTGTCTCAGTGCTCTACGTCCTTCCCTGAGAATGCTTTCTGTCCCACAGCTGGGTTAGGGAAGGAGACATTAACCCAGGCAATCTGGCAGTCTAAGGTCAGATCTTGCCACCACAGTTGTGGGCCACTATGATGCCAAGGGGTGCTCATTCTGTGAGTTCCCCACCCACTAGCCTTCTCTAGAACTGCTTACTTGTGCTATTTCCAGAGTAGAATATATCCTGCCCATCTTCTGGCTGCACTGCAATGGAATGATACTTTACCTGCTTGAGTATTCTATAGGCATCCCAGAACCAGTCTGCTTTTCCTTGTCAGAGTCAGAGCTTAAACTAGTGGGCCCTGGGGATAGGTCCACAGATATGATCCTATATTCCAAGGACTTAAATGTGTTATTTGGGGACAGAGAGGAAATTTTTGTGAACTGACTCCAAGTGGGGAGGAAGCCCACACAAGCAGAACTGACAACTTGAGAGGAGAGTGTGGTGTGGGTCAGCACTGAGGCACATGCATGGAGTACACCTCCCCTCGCAGGAATGCCTGGGGAGGTCTTGTTTTCCATCCTGACAGGGAGGCTGGCAACCTATGGTGGCATTGCTGCCTGGATAGTTCAGAAGAAGATATACAAGTGCCCAAAAAACAATGAAAATTGTTCAACATTACTAATCATCAGAGAAATGCAAATTAAAAACACAATGAGATGCCACCTTATCCCTATCAGAATGGCTAATACTATGAAGTCAAAAAACAATAGATGTTGGCATGGATGCAGGGAAAAGACAATGCTCATATACTCTTAATTGGAAAGTAAATTAGTTAAACCTCTATGAAAGGCAATATGGATATTTTTCAAGGAAATGAAAAAAGACCTAACATTTGATCCAGCAATTCCACTACTATGTGTCTACCCAAAGGAAAAGAAGTTGTCAAATAAAAATGTCACCTACACTTGAATGTTCATAGAAATACAATTCACAACTGCAAGGATATGGAATCAACCTAACTTCCCATCACGTTATGAGTAGATAAGATAGCATTGTGTGTGTGTGTACACATATATATGTGCATATATATATACACATACATACAGTAGAATTTCTATAAGCTGACCATCGAAGAAACTTTAACAAACTGATTAACATATAGAAGTGGTCAACATAAGGAACGAGGACTATTGTACTGATACATACATGTGGTGCATGTCCAGGCTACAAAAATTATGTCAATGTAAGGAGGTGGTCAATGTAGGGAGGTGATCAACTGTGGAGGTTGATTCCCATATTGTGGAATACTGCCATAAATAATAATAAATAATACAGCCATAAAAAGGTAAATAATGTCTTTTACAGCAAGGTGGATATAACTAAAAGACATTGTCATAAGTAATATATTTCATGAAGGGAAAAACAAATGCCACATGTTCTCACTTATAAGTAGAAGCTAAAATATGGGTATGCATAGCCATACAGAGTGGTATAATGGACACTGGAGACTCAAAAGAGGGGAGGATGAGAAGAAAATAAAGGTTGAAAAAATCCCTTTTAGGTACAATGAACACTTTTCAAGTGATAGGTACACAAATGCCCATATTTCACCACTATACAATTTATCAATGTATTTAAAAAACCATTTGTAAAAATAAAACAAAACAAAACAAAAACCATTTGTATCCCCAAATCTATTGGTCTTAATTAATCTTTAGCTTAAGGGAATGATGGTATCTATCCATACCAGTTAAAATGCTGTTTTACCTATCATTCTTGTTTTCCCTGGAGTAGCGCATTTAATTTCTTTGAAGAACTTTTCCTTTACATTCATAACTTGATTGACTGTTCCGTTCAAGAAGCCTAGCTCTCAGCCTATCTTGGCTTCTGATATACCTTCCTCACTAAGCTCAATCATCTTTAGCTTTTGAGTTAATATAAGAGGCACGTGACTCTTCCTTTAGCTTAAATACTTAGAGGCCACTGAAAAGTTATTAACTGGCTAAATTTCAATAAAATCTTATCTCATGGAATAGAGAGGCCCAAAGAGAGGTGGAGAGAGAGAGAAAGGACTGGTCAGTGGAACAGTAAGAGTACACACAACATTTATGAATTAAGTTTGCCATTATATGGGTGCAATTAATGGTGCCCCCAAACAATAACAACATCAACATCAAAGATGACTGATTATGGATTATCATAGCAAATGTCATGAATCTGAGAATTGTTAATTATGCATTATGAATAAAATAATGGAAATGTTAGAAATATTATGAGTATTATCAAAATGTGACACAGACACACAAAATAAGAGCATGATCTTTAAAAAATGGCACTGACAGCCGTATTTGATGCAGGGTTGCCACAAGTCTTTAATTTGTATAAACTTATACATGCACACTATCTGTGGAGTGTAATGAAATGAAGCACAATAAAACAAGGTATGTGTCTAGCAGCATTAAAGTTTAGGTTACATGTTATGATATTGCCAATATTCCACGAAACAACACTCTTCCCTGATGTTCTGCTTCAAGAATTGACCTTCCATATCTAAAGAGCTTTACTCTTAATTTTAAATGACTATAATAGAATACTATTGCTTTCGAGCCACCTCATATTTTGGTCATCATTAAATATGTGTAACGGCAAGGTTGGTGCGGTATACTTTTAAGAAGAGTTATTTTTCTATTCCACTCCTTCTGTTGTTCTCTCATTATTTATTGTCAGGGAGCTAGAAATGTTGCACTACCCTTTCCGTATTGTGTTTTAATTTGACAGGAAACTCATGATGCATATACAGTCACATGTTCCATTCTTGCTCCTATAGATGCTTGTCAGTAGCACAAATAATGAGTGCTACTTACCAATTTGATATCAACACAGACTACCTTACAGATGGTCATATGGGTGAATGTTATGGTGAAAATGTAAGAAATTCCTTTTCTGTCTCCCCATTTCTCAAGTTAATAATGGCTCCTCAAAAAAATATTTTTTAAATGAATATTATACAGCTGAAACGCACAAAATTATCTCAAAAATTAAAAATTGTATCCAATTTCTATTGTCTCTCAGAAGTTAGAAATTTTGGTCCTCTTCTACCTGCTCTATGTAAAAGAAAGGAAGATAATATCCTTCTATTTATCCTATTATTCTATTGGCTTCCTACGCAATCCTCAAATTCCTGGATTCTGGATTCTATGCTCACTACTCTACTATAACTGATCTCACTAAGGTTGCAAACTGCTTCCCAATTTTAAGATCCAGGAGAGAGTTTTCAACCCTTACTTCAGTGGACCTCTCCACTATAATTGGTACTGAAAATCCTTTCCCCTTTCCTGAAATTTTTCACTTTTGAACTCTAGGAAATCAGACTCCTCTAGTTAATATATCACCAACCACCCCTTTCCTGTTTCTTTTGTGGCTCTTACTATATCTGCTCAATAAATACTAGTGTTCCCCCAGAGTCTGTATTATTCCTTTTCTCACTTCATACTTTTTTCCAAGGTGATCAAATTTATGCTCAAGTTCTTAAATATTGCCTATGTGCTGATAATTTCTACATCTATATCTCTACCCTATTATCTCTAATTTGAGCTTATGATTTGTCCTAAACTAGGGGTTGAATTTCCCCCTAATGTCTCATAATAACCTTAAGGCCACAAAATGAGCTTATCTCTAAATGCTGCATCACGTCTTCTTCTCTTCCTACAATTATTTGCTATCTGTAACCACCATCTATTCCATACCAAAACTAGAAATTTAAAAGTCCTTTAGACTCCTGTATCTCCTTCCCTCTCCCTATAGCCAGCTGACAAATATGTGCCCATTAATATTCCTTGGGTCTTTCAGTACATTAACATCCATGCTACGACTACCAAAGACAACCATTATTTGACTAGACTAGTACAAGAGCTTCCTGACTGTTCTCTCAACCTCATATTATTCCACTTCAAATTTAATTTTCTGAAAATTTAAGTTTTTTTTATTAAATTATAACTATGTACATTTATGGGGTGCCATGTACTAATTTGATATACAATGTGGAATTCTTACACTAAACTAACATAACTATCACTTCATTTACTTATTTGTTGTGGTAAGACATTTATACTCTACTCTTAATAGTTCTGAAATGTTCCATGGCGTTGTTGTGCACAATACAATCTAAGCTTTTTAAATAGGCAAAACTGCTTAAAATTTTTCATATAAGTACCATGCTTAAAAATCATTCAATGTCCATACTTCTTAGTACCCAACTCCTTAATGTGTTATTTAAGCTTCTTATAATTTTCCCTATTGGCCTTGCCAGTCTAATTTTTATCCACTCCCCAGTCAAATGCTACATTCAAACAATGCTGAATTGTAGTACTTCCCCACATATACTTGCTTGTTTCTCATGTAATTGGCTTTGTTTCTGCCATCTTCTCTGCCTGATTCAAAACACTCTGCACCTGGTTAACTTCTAACTATATTTTAATATTCAGTATAGGAGTCACCTTATCCAGAAAGCATTCCCCGACATCTGCAAATCAGGCTATGTTCTACTTTTTTATAAATCCCTCTATCTTATTCATCTTTGTATTTCCAGCATTTAGAATAGTACCTATTATTCATTCTATATGTATTGGATGAAGGAATCTGAAAAGGTAACCTTTAGTCATAAAATGTGGAGATTTAATTATCAGCTCTATACTCACCTTATCCTTTCTCTTATGATGCCTAACCTTCAGTTTCCATCTTGTCAGATTAAAGAAGAATATACCATATTCTTTATGGTATATTTTTGAAGATCTTGCTCCTCAGTCATCCTGGTTACTTGTCACTTAAGTTTAGATCTTCTCTGGTTCAAACATATTTTCTAGATTTCTTAATTTTGAATAATTTATTTTTACATTAATGTACCCCGTGATTATGCTCATTATTTTCATAACCTTTTGCCAATAGCATGTCTTTAGAACAGTCATGCACTCATTAAATAGACCATTAGGTGTCTATTATGTACTAGGAGTTGGTGATATAGTACAGCAAACAATAATAACCAGAAACAAAGACCCTACTCTCAAAAAGTTTGCATCTTATTTGGGGGACAGAAGAGATAAACACAGATAGCAAATAAGAAAAAAACAAAAAATATTCATAGCAAATTCTGTAAAGAATGCAAAACAAGTCGCTGTAATAAAGAACACTTGGATGTCCAGATAGGTTAATTTAGACATATCCATAGCTCCTTTCTATAGATACAACTGAAGAACTCAAAAGCTATTAGTCTATGAATATAATTTGGATTATTTTCCTTAAAAGCATGCCACATTCCACTTTAAATCTCACTCACCCCTTTCCTACCTACTCACCTTTAAAACCCTACAATCTTTAATTAGTATGACACATCTTCCAATTCATTTGTGTCAGGGAAATGTAGAGAGTCCTCGATTGAATTCATTTCTTCACATTACAGAAAGTGAAGATGACCTCACAGAGAATGACTTTTGCTCTGTTTTACCACTTTCGACTTGGCATTTCACTCCTTATAAGATTATAGTGTTAACTACCAATTTGATAGATATATTGTTGACTCCCTTTTCCATATAATTCTATTCAATATTTATTTAGTAAACATATAGATTTATGAAAAATATTAATTTCAGAATTTATACCTGTGAGACACTTATGTCTATACTTGTCTACCCAGAAAAGTAGTGTCCTCATAGTTCCCTTCTCTGTGTGTGCTCAGGAACTTCCTGGGGAGGTGATAAAAGTTCTGTTTCTTTGAGAAAAAATATTACCATAAAGATCTAACTGCAAGTGTGGGTGATAGAAATGATGGAAATGAAGAGAAAGTTGGAAGATGTCAGAAACTGATAGTTCTTAGCCAGCAAAATTGAACTTACATGGGGGAAGCTATAGAAATTGTAGAGATTTTACAATACTTAGAATGTCCAAGCCTCTAGATACATACTTTGTGTCTTATACAAGTCTACAATGGTATTTCCTAAAATTGTCCTAATCCTGAGAACCCTCTGGGTCACATGCAAAAAATTCTGGACTACTAGGCTCTTTTCTTTGGAATCTATTACTGAGGAGGTAGGCTAAATTGTCCCAAGTGAATACGTATAATGACTTGAAAGGTTTGGGAAACACTGGTCTATGTAACTTTCCTCATAGGGTGTGGTACGTATGAAAATGAATTGTAAGGATGTTCACAGATAACAGGTACTCAATAAATGTTTTCATTCCTTTCCCTTTCTACCTTGTTTTCAGGCTCCTTTTATGAAATTGTCATATTTAAGGAGGCTTTTATATTTCACTTCTAAAGCTCTGCTTCCTGCATGAAAAGGGAATCAAGATCTTACCTATTATCATGGTCTTCTCACATTGTTTTGCCACTTAATATCAACACTGTGCTCATCCAAATGCCATATTACCTATGATGTCAAGTATTCCTGGTAGCTGATGTTTATTTAGGCATTTGGTTTTAAGCCATTAATCAGTATTATTTTGCACTTATCATTTTTTTCCATTTAAGTGGCTTTCGAATCTCAGTATTTTTCTTAGGCTTAGAGTAATGTTGATTTTTTTTCAATTTGTTATGACTTGGGAAAAATAGGTTGAGATTACTATAACAGTATTTTAATTAGGAGAATAGTAGAACTAATTAGGGGCAGAAGTAAAACTAAAAAACATCTTAATACTCAGTCTAGTACACTTTCCACCACACTACATTGCCTCTCTGCTTACATTAATGTAAACAATTATGAAGGTTTATTTCAGAAAATAAACCAACTGTTAATTATTACATATTCTAGAGCATCTTTAACAAACCACTTGTATGGAAACTGAATAATATTTGGAATAAATGTTAATGTAATTCTTGAATCATCAAATAATATAATATAATATAATTATATCATTGTTATTCATTTATAACCCTTTTGCCCTTTAATATAGAAGAATTAGATATGTCAGTTTTAACTGTAAAGGGAAAAAAATCACATTCTAAAATGCACTCATTTCTCTAGACCTGAGTTTCTCAAAAATGATATCATTAGGGGAACTTTCAGTAAGATACTGATTTTTAAATGTGGTAGGTATATCACCTAATATGACTCAACAGAAATTTACAGACTAATCCTAAATTATCTTTGCACTTATAATCCCCTTTATATTGTTAGTTTTCGATGCATATGTCCTACTTAGCAAAGTAGGAGATCAGTAGGTAGAAAGCATAAATTACACACTAAATCTCTTTGTTTTACCCAGAACTTTGTAAATTGTCATTAAATGAATGCTATTTGATTGATGACCTTTTTAAAGAGTCACAGGCAGAACAGGAACTCACAGGAGCACCTAACTGGTTCAGACATCTAAAACCAGGTAATGAGTAAACCACAGGTGGCACAAACCAACAGCCCTCAGGCTAAATCTCGCCTTCATATAGTAAGAGTTAAGCCACCAGAGTTTAAAAAGAAACAATTTCAACAGACCCACATCCACATCTTTCTGACATTTAACATTTGTTATCAGTCTATTATAATGCAATCGCTAATGCCATTCTCCTCATTAAAATCTCCAGAGATAAATACTTCAAATGCACAACTCCTCTTCCTGATGATCAAGATACTTTAGTTAACCTCTCCATTTTTATTATTTTCTTTTCACTTTTCCACTTTTAAGTAATCAGAGATTAGAAAAATTTTCACTTTGTAAACTTTGTATCAGAAGACTGTGACCAGGCCACCCCGAGCCATCTATTCTCCCAAATAAATAAGCCTAATTTATTTCACTTATTTTCTCAGATTTTCTGTATCTTTCTATCTCTCAGCCTCCAGTATTACCCACTCAAATCCATGCCATTACCAGTTATTTGAACCAAATGTAACCAGAAGCATGTTAATTCCACTACCTTAATCCTTTCCCTGGCTCCCTATTTACTATCAGATACAATTTAATCTCACTGGTAGGTCATACAAGGCCCTGATAACATAACTTCTACCGAATTCTTCCATCTCAATTCTTGCTACTTACTGTCTTGTTCTCTATGCTTCAGAAGCTTTCTTTGTTTTCACATCATTCACCAAAACACCTTTGCTCCAGAGGCTCTTCTTGCCTGAAACACCCATACCAACCTACCCACCTCCCTTGTGTACTTGTTCTTTATGGGTCCATGTTTCTATTGTTATTGATTTCCACTTATTTCATTAGTAAGGTTTGCACACCAGAAACAACACACAATTCCACAAGCATCTTGTGGAAAGTATTAGATGTTCTATGTGTATATATTCTTCTCTCATCTTTGTAGTATTGACTTTTTTTTGGTAAATCTAATATAAATATTTATGAAATATGCACATATACAACTAAACTAACACAACCACACTTGAGTGTAGGCTAGTCTTTTCTTATGGACAAAACACAGTGCCAGTAATAGCTGGATTTTAGTACTTTTCTCTTTGTACTTTTCATGATTTCTCTAAATGGTAGTGCTTACTCCTATGGTATCAGTTAACATTGTAGAAAACTCCCAGATCTATATTTTTAATCCAAGCTACACTACCGACCTTCACATTTTCAACCATCTAATGAATATTTCCATCTAGGTATTCTGAAATTATCCCAAAGTCTGCCTATTTGAAACAAACATTTGTCCCCACCATTAACCCAATCTATTTTTCTTCCTGTTTCCTACTTTTGTTGACTACCCAGTTTTCTAAGCTAGAAGCCTTGAAGCCCTTCTTGACTCCACCTATAATTCTCTAAGATACATTTCCTATTATATATCCCTATAGCCACATCTGTATTTAAAGCCCTCAACTGTTTACAAATTCCCTAACTAATTTTTTTAACTTCAACCTTATCTCACTACAGCTCGTCCTTCAGCCTACTGTCAAAGGCTCCTTCCAAATACAAATTAGATCATGACACTTTCTCATCTTAAACTGTTCCTCACTTACGACTGACATCAGGATAAGATGCAGGTCTCTTGTCTCTTAGCATGACCTAGCAGACATAGAAGGCTCTTGATGATGATAGGGCTATGGACGTCTCTCCAGAATCATCTTCTGACCCTCTCATGAGCTGCAGATTGCATAATATTCTCATGGCACAATGTATTTATTGATGCCATTTTTTTACCTAAAATATTTTTCCCTTAAGAGTCCTTGTAGGGGCTCAGTACCTGTGGCTCAGCGGGCTAAGGCGCCAGTCACGTACACCTGAGCTGGCGTGTTCGAATCCAGCCCGAGCCCGCCAAACAGCAATGACAGCTGCAACCAAAAACTGGCCAGGCGTTGTGGCGGGCGCCTGCGGTCCCAGCTGCTTGGGAGGCGGAGGCAGAATTGCTTGAGCCCAGGAATTGGAGGTTGCTGTGAGCTGTGGTGTCACAGCACTCTATCCAAGGTGACAGCTTGAGGCTCTGTCTCAAGAAAAAAAAAGAGTCCTTGTAGGACTCACTTCAAATAGCACCTTCTCTAGAAATCCTTAACTGAATAGCAATTCCTCATGAGATTGGATTATTTAACCTTCCTGGGTGCTTCCACATCTCCAGGGATTCAGTTCTTTTGGGTGTGGAAGGTCAGTTGAGATTATATCTGAAGGAATGAATGAATCATCAGAAGATATTTCCTGAGATGTCCACATTAACTATATATATCCTTGAAAGGTTAAAGGATAAATTTATTCTTATCAGGTTTGAACTCGCTCAAAATATGATGGAAAGATGGCTGTTTTTGCATAACAGAGTCTGAGAGTTTATAGATATCAGAGAACCACTGAATTCTATTAGTCTCAGTCCCATTTTAATGTTGAGTAAACTAAGGCTTGAGTTTACATACTTACCTAAGTATGAAAAGCTGGGAATTTAATCAAGCACTTCTGTTTCTCTTTTTAGTGTGTTTATTCCTCAGTTCCTGGGAGTTTGTAATCTTTTTTGTGTCATGGCCCTTCTGAAAGTCTTGTGAAGCCTATGAACCTCTTCTCAAAATGATACTTTTAAATAAATAAAGCATATAGTATCAAAACTAAACATATTGATGTGTAGTTATCAAGATACTTGAAAATTATGTAAAAGACATAGTCATAAAACCATTAACAAGAACTCTTGGCAAGTTTAATAACTTTTAATTGTAAAGAACATAAATTATATTCTAAGATATCTATAAAAACACCAATGTGATTTCTTTTTTCTCCTTCCTTCCTTCCTTCCTTTCTTTCTTTTTTTTTTTGAGACAAAGCCTCAAGCTGTCACCTCAAGCTCTACCCACGGCTGGGTAGAGTGCCGTGGCATCACAATTCACAGCAACCTCCAACTCCTGGGCTTAAGCGATTCTTTTGTCTCAGCCTCACAAGTAGCTGGGACTATAGGTGCCTGCGACAATGCCCAGCTATTTTTTTGTTGTAGTTGTCATTGTTGTTTGGCAGGCCTGGGCTGCATTCAAACCCACCAGCTCTGGTGTATGTGGCTGGCACCTTAGCCGCTTGAGCTACAGGTGCCGAGCCACTAATGTGATTTCTATTGAAGAAAAACTAACAGGTACTACTAATTCACCTGCATTTTTTCTAAACTTATGTTGATAATTGAAGGAAGTACTAAATTTTATTAACATAAAAGTAAAAATAGCAATGTAATAATTTCCCTATAAAAATTCATGGACTCCAGAAATACAAACCTGCATGTGTGATAAAATTGTATAACACACACAAACACATTCATAAAGGTACAAAACTAGAAAATTTGAATAGAAAACATAGATTGTACAAATAAATGGTAATATCCTGGCTATGATATTGCAGTATGGTTTGGCAGCATATAACCACAGTTGGAAATTAAGCAAGGGTGCACAGGACTTCTCTGTATTTTACAATTGCATGTGAATCTACAATTCACTTAGTAAAAATTCATACTCCAACTTAAGAACCCTTACACTACCAAAATTTTAATAGTGTTTCTCAAAGTGTACTTTAAGATATGTTTCAAGGCATATTAAAGGTTTGAAAAGTCAACCAATTTAAAAAGAAAACTTATAACTCAAATTTTTGAAGAGTATTTTCCCCATAAAACCTCACTTGTTTTTGTGGAATACTTATTAGTAGCTAAAAAGGACTGGCATTCCAAAGAATCAACTTTCAAAGTGCTGAGTTGTTCATCACAGGATCATGTTAGCCCTTATCACAACAACCATGAAAAACACTCAAGATAGCATTTGATTTAGAAAATTTCTGCATACAGTTCCCACTCTTTCATCATTGTTTTTGAACTACATAGTTTACTGTAGTGCCTGTCTAGAAGAATGAGGCAACCGGGTGGAAGGGCTACGTGGGTGTACTGTAACAGTTTCATTCTAGTTATTTTCCTTTGCAATTCATTGAGCTGTACTGAATTGAAAATAAATCAGTCAACAACCAAAGCAAAAGAAAAACAATAAAGATATTCTGAAAAAAAAATAGGAATCAATTTAAGGGAAATGCAGGAAAAATTTAAAAATATATCCACCATGAAATAAGCATAAAACTGTCTTCACAAAAACTCAGGAACACACAAACTCACATTTGAAGAAACTGAGGCATGTTTTTTTTACATGTTCTTAGTGAAAGTATCTTTTGGTTGAGGTTTCTTCAGCGTATCACATATCAGTCCTCTGTTTTTACTTTTGTTTTTTTGAGACAGAGTCTCACTCTTCCACCTGGGTAGAGTATAATAATGTCATAACACACAGCAACCTCAAACTCTTGGGCTCAAGCAGTCCTCTTGTCTCATACTCTCATGTAGCTGAGACTACAGGCATGCACCATAATGCCTGGCTAATTTTGTCTATTTTTAGTAAAGACATTTTCTCACTCTTGCTCAGGCTGGTCTTGAACTCCTGAGCTCAAGCGATCCACCAGCCTTGGCCTCCCAGAGTGTCAGGATGACAGGTGTGAGCCACCGAGCCTGGCAGCATATCAAATCTTTCTTTTCCAACATTTCTGAGGAGATATGACCCTTGAAAGGGTACAATAATACAATGTAGTAAAAAGAGCACTGAGCTAGAAACAAGAAATTAGGATTCCAATCTCAACTATGTCACTCCCTATGTGACCCAATGCAAGTCACGTTGCCTCTCTTGGTCTTCAAATTCTCTAAAACATTTATTGTTTGTTGTCCACATTCATAACTGAAAAAAATCACAGTTTTGTAACTATGTCCAATGATACTGAAACCTATCAAGACAAAATAAATTCATTTTGTTTGCTGACTGCAATGAATTTCCTTTACCCATTTTATATTATTTTGTATTTCTTTACATTTATTTTTCTCTGGTTTTGAACTTTTGGCTTTATCTGATCCTCCCACCTTGGCCTCCAATATTACTGGGATTACAGAGAGACGTGAGCCACTGAACTTAGCCCCTGTATCCATTTTAAGGAAAACACATCTTAGTAACTAAAAATAGCCTAGAGTAAAAAAGGAAATCTAATAAGGAACATTTAGAGGGTGGATCGATTTGTATAGTGTTTTTGAAAGAAGCTGAGACTGTCCAAACTGATTTTCTAACACAATGAAGGATTATTGACCATTAGTGCTCAGTTCACTTTTCTCATCTTTGTGACAAAGAGTAGTTTTAGATATAGAACTTCATTCATCTTTTGAACAAATGTTATTGATTACAAATTCTTACCCAAAACTATGTTATGCACTAAGAAAATAGACATTAAAAAAATTCATTTCCTGCCACAAGGATCTCTTTTCGAATGGAAGAAACAACCAAGGGAGCAGAAAATTATAACATCACAGTGAATTCTGTAAAAGTGATACTCAGAATGTTCTATTGGAGTGAAAAGGAAGGAAAACTAATCTCTACTTGGAAGTTTTAGAAAAAAATCACATGGAAGGGAATGCCTTCTTAAGCCAAGCCTTCAAGCCAGAATTTAGAAATAATTTAAGACAAGGGGGTATGTAAACATAGAAAAAAAGACATAAAGATAAGGTGGCCACTTCTGTTTTCCCAGAAGTAAGGGGGTTTCTGGGATATAAGACTTATAATGCTCAAATGAAGAAAGTCCTAGGCGATCCATAATAAACTGGTCATCTTTCAAAGAAATTCTATTCGTTTGGTGAGTTGGGAGGAGCATTTTTAAAAGGGAAAGAGTGTTATCTTACATAGTAACTTCAAGTGTTCTTTCACAGCTTTTTTGGTTTCAGGTAGGAAGGTGTACATCTTTGAGCGAACGTGTGTTCATGCACACTTGTATAAATCTAACTCAAATCAAGAATTTTCTCATCTTTTTTCAACATACATATTATTAAGTATTTTTTTTTTTTTTTTTTGAGACAGAGCCTCAAGCTGTCACCCTGGGTAGAGTGCTGTGGCATCACAGCTCACAGCAACCTCCAATTCCTGGGCTCAAGCGAGTCTCTTGCCTCTGCCTCCCAAGTAGCTGGGACTACAG
>CAUYON010178316.1:0-36581 GCA_963573935.1 Arctocebus calabarensis
TGCCGTGGCGTCACACTGCTCACAGCAACCTCCAGCTCTTGGGCTTAAGCGATTCTCTTGCCTCAGCCTCCCTAGTAGCTGGGACTACAGGCACCCGCCACGGCGCCCGGCTATTTTTTTGTTTTGCAGTTCGGCCGAGGCCGGGCTTGAACCCGCCACCTTCGGTATATGGGGCCGGCGCCCTACTCGCTGAGCCACAGGAGCCGCCCTGTAAGTTTAAGTTTTAAGAATAAACACAGAGAAGCTACAGAAGCAAATGTGCAAAGGATAGTCATTTCTCCATGTTCACAAAGAAAGAAAAAACTCTTAGAATAATAATGGCAAAGAAAATGATTCTTCTTACATGTTTTCAGTAATATTTTCATTTTAATATGGGCCATAGGTGCTTGCAAGGATAAAGTTATCAGAAGGGTAGGGGAATATGTCTTTGACTCTTAAAGATATATTTATTCTAACACCAACAGTAAATATTCAAATGATAATTATTATGGATATACTGAGTCACATGATATTTATTTAACATTGAATTCTTGAACCAAATAGAAATTCCTTTCTTGGTGATTACATTATCACCTGCTTAATGGCCACATGAGCTCAATCATGTGTCACAGTCAGGTTATGAAAAATGGGACTTTAAGAATAGGCCTAAACAACTGTCATTTAAATACTGTAAAAAAAAAGGGGGGGTAACATCTGAAGCACGTATTTTTAAACTGAGCAGTTAGAATAACTACCTGTTAGTTTAAATTACTTCATTGACAGTACATCCAGTTTAGGGCTGGGCCTCCTCTAGGTGAGAAGATGAAGTCCTGTCCAGATTTGTAGACTGGCAAGATTGAGTGACCACTGGACTTGGCTATGGTTGCCCCCATGTTGTTTTACTCGGGAGTCAGCAAATAAGTAGGTAAATGAGAGATGAGTGATCAGATTACATGAAGTTGGATATGGCTCCACAGCCTTTAGGAGAACCATGGAAGTATCGCAGTTGAGGAGCTTCCAAGGAGTAAAAAATCCACCAGGTCAAAGGAACCCAGAATTACGTGGCCAATGACTTCTGTAACTTTAGCTGGACAGGGTGGAATCTAAGTGTCTGACCACCACCATACAGGCAGTGTCCTGTTCTTCTACAACTGCCGCTTCCTCCTTTTATTTTTTGCTGTCATTAGGCCTATAGAAGCCCCCAAACCTACTGTGTGCCTTCTGCTTGTGCCTTCTATCATTTTATAAATATTTTATGCAGGTCTTTTATAAAGGTGATCTAGTTTATAGTGGACCATTTAAAAGTGTCCGTCGTGGGGACATAGCTGTGAATTATCATAGTAACTTAGGGAAAATTAAACTTCATACTGATGTTTTTCTTAAAATATGTATGTACATACATATATATAATATGTATTTGTGTTTTCACATACAAATGTATAGTATCAAAAATTGCTCCTAAATTATCTACTTCTAAAATTTATTCCAAATGGGTATAACTATTGCTCTGTGAGCTAATTATAAGTATATTAATGATTTTTTTTGAGAGAGAGTCTCACTATGTCATCTTCTGTAGAGTGCTGTAGCATCACAGCTCACAGCAACCTCCAATTCTTGCGCTTAAGTGATTCTCTTGCCTCAGCCTCCCACGTAGCTGGGACTACAGGTGCCCACCACAACAGTTGGCTATTTTGTTGTTGTAGTTGTCATTCTTGTTTGGCAGACCCAGGCTGGATTCGAACCCACCAGCTCCGGTGTATGTGGTTGGCATCCTAGAGGCTGAGCTACAGGTGCTGAGCTGATTAATGAATTCTTTAATTCATCAATTCTAAAAACATTCATTGAATTAAAATTTGCTAACAGACAATTCTTTCATTCATTCATTAACACAACAAAGGCATTTGGACTATGTCTTTAGAGTAATGCACTGTGCCATTATAAATAGGATATTGTCCTTTTCCCAAGAAACTCATAGAAATTTTTGAGGAAAGTGATATTAGAGGTTCCACATTTACCTAAGGGGTTAAGGCAATGTTTCTTTTGACTGGGGAAACTGTGCATTTAGGAAATTAAGAAACATTTGGATAACTCTATTAAATGATAATTGCTTTTTGACAGGTACCGATAATGTTTAATCAGCATCACTGCCTATGTTTAGATGAGCTTTAGAAGAGTAACACATTTGATAAGTTATGCATTTAAAAGTGCTAAAATGTTTAGGAGATTAATAAGGAAACATAAAACTAGAGTGACCTTTAATCTTGTGATTGCAAATTATAATACATATGCACCTAATCAAAAGGCCTTATGCTGCATATCTAAAAGTTAGGAACATCCCCAAGCCACTGAGTCTCCAAATTAGGCCACATGTTTTAGACCCCATTTCTGCAAGCTGTAAACCACGCATGGTAAGGTGAGAAAGGATAGCAGTTATGACCGGGGGATTTCCAGGTGTACAGCCTTATGTTCAAATTCTCAGTTAGCCATTTTCTTATAGTGTGATCTTGGGAGCATATATTAATCTATGCCTACAATTTCTCTGATCATAAGAAAAAAAATAATTTACATCCACTTCACACAGTTGTTAGGAAAACTAAATTAGATATTATACAAAAAGCCTCAATGACACTGCCTGGCATTGAGCTAGTGCTTAATAAATAGTATTATTTTTAGAAAAAGTATCATTATGACTTTCCTTTAAGGTCATTTCCCAAAATAATCATATTTAAGAGTATTTCAAGACAAATGAATTGGCCTGGATTCTGACTAATTTGGGGCTTTACTATGTAGCTTGTCGATCAAACCATATGTTCGTGTATTTGCCAACCTAATGCCTGGGGTTAGGACCCATGCCAGCCTTTTTGATTCTCTCAGCCAGTCATCAGTGAGCCCTCTACCTGGAATAGTCTCTTGTTCAATACAAGTTTCTAGTATTTTAAAATGAAATGTGGTATCACTTGTAATAGTAATCACCTGGCAGGCAAATCATAAGCAGAATCATGCTAATTCAGGTTGTATTTAATGATTAGCTTATTAATTCCCAGACTGGGGCCAAATTCCAACATAGAAGTAGTCTCTCTAACTACTTCCCATTCCAAAGTGCCCCTTTTCATTCCCTCTACTTTGGTACAGTAGAAAGATAATCCTAAGAAGAAAGTCTGGGAGTACAAGCTAATACGTCCCTTTTGGAAAGAAGTATGGAGAATAGTCAGAGATCTAAAAGTAGACCTGCCTTTTGACCCTGCAATTTCTCTACTAGGAGTATATCCAAAAGACCAAAAGTCACTTTATCCAGATTGTTCATTGCTCAATTGATAACAGCCAAGTCATGGAAGAAGCCCAGTGCCCATCAACCCATGAATGGATTATCAAATTATGGTATGTGTATACCATGGAATACTATGCAGCCTTAAACAAGATGGAGACTTTACCTCTTTTACGTTTACATGGATGGAGCTGGAGCATATCCTACCTAGTATCTCAAGAATGGAGGAAAAAGTATCCAATGTACTCAATACTATTATGAAACCAACTTACAGTCACTCACACTTTCATATGAAGAACAGATCACAACTATGGCCCAAGTTAAAGGAGGGAGGAGGGGGAGCTACAAGGGCAGGTGGGATATCAGATTGAGAGAGGGTGAGTGGTGGGATCACACCTATGGTGAATAATGCAAGGGTACATGTTTGATTTATTAGCATACGTATGAATGTCTTGACACAATAATTAAATGAGACGAGGTATATATTAACCAGTGTGATGTAAGTGTTCCTAATTCTGTACAAAATCAGCACATCACATCCCATAAATGCATTAATGTATACATGATCTATGTGTTTACAATTTAACAAAAGAAGAAGTCTGTTGAAAATGGCTATGTCTAAGTATTTTAGTCATTTTTGCTAAAAACACATGCAGATGTGAAAGAATACATTCAAAGAGCAAATGTGGAGAATATTGATTGACAGCATGATAGAAATTTCGGTTATTCAGAACCAAGGCTACTTGACTGTTAAATATGTGTATGCATATGTTTGGGATTGGAATGGGAAAAGAAAAAGGGAGAAAATAACTCTTTGAAGAGTTCCAATATACATCAGGCACATTACCACACTTAATCCTCACAAAAATCTTACCAGGTATTATTAGCCCATAGTTTTAAGCCAGGCTACCCAGGCCAAAGGACTTATTAAGAAAAACACCTGTCCAGGGTTGTAGAGCCAGTAAGACATGGATCTATAATTTGAATATAGAGCTGGCTAAAAGCCTATCCTTGTACTACACAATGCTAAAATAATAAGTTAGCTTCTCTGAGAGGGCTTATTAATTCTTAATAAGTGTTTACTGAACGTCTAGACTGCTAACAAAAATGGAGATAGGGCAAGGCACAGTGATGTCATTGTAGGATGCAGTTTTTGCCTCCATTGAATTAAAAATCTAATTGGACACTTAAAAACTTTCCTGACATCTTAAATTTTCTATGCCCATTTGCAATACTAAAAATTCACAGACTACTTCCTGGCCTCCTTAGGAGTGACACTGATACAAAAAGCCATAAGCCTTTTAGAGGAAAGCAGAAGAGAAAATCTTTATGACTTGAATTTGGCAAAGATGTTTTAGGTTTAGTGAAAGTAACATGATCCCTGAAAAAAAGAAGCTGATAAATTAGACTTTTATCAAGATTAAAAAATTTGCTCTGAGAAAGATACTGCTAAGAGAAATGAAAAGATCAGCCATGCGCAGACAGAAAATATCTCCAAATCATATGCCTAACAGGCAACTCATATCCAGAATATCTAAAGAATTCCAAAGATTCAACAATAAATGAACCAATTAAAAAGTGGACAAAAGATTTAAACAGACACTTTGCCAAAGAGGATATACAAATGGCAAATAAGCATATGAAAGAATGCCCTTAGTCTTCAGGGAAATGTAAATGAAAACCACAGTGATATGCCACTGTACATGTACCAGGATGGAAAAAATGAAAACTAAAGAAAACAAGCAAAGTGACAATACCGAGTGTTGAGAAGGCTGCAGACCAACTTGAAATCTCATACATCGCTGGTGGGAATGCCAAAGATACAGCCACCGGGAAAACAGTTTAATGATTTCTACCGAAGTTAAACATATATTTACCATATGGTCCCCAAATTTTACTCCTAGATATTTCAAATCAAATTAAAATCCACCCTTGCACAAGACCCTCAATATAGAGTTTATATGTGTCCAGCTCTGGCAGCAACCTGATGCCCCTCATCTGAGGAACAGAATAAATAAACCGTGGCACATCTCCATAACAGAATACTGCTCAGCAATGAAGAACAAATTATTTATTGATCAATTCAAGAACATGGGTGCATCTCAGATGAATTATGCTATACCAAAGAAGCCAGACTCAAAGAGCTACATACGACATAACTCCATTTCTATGACATTCTGGAAACGATAACGCTGTAGCAACAGAACAGTTCTGCTCTCTAGTAAGGATGGGAGAGGGTTTGACTAGAGAAGGGTTGCTTGACTGAATTTTGAGAGAAGCATAGAATGATGGAAATAGCTGTATTTTAATAGTGGCTGCAGTTATACGTCCATGCATCTGTACAGATTCACAACAGCATACATCAGAAAGTGAGATTTACTGTACATATATGTTAATGAGGAAAATGAAAATTCAAATTAATAGAAAAAGAACATGCTGAGATTTATGAAAGACAGCAGAAGACTCTGTTCTTCCTTACTTCGCCTTGAGAAGGTCACTTAGAGGGGACTGGATTGGGCGGTAGTCATATTTCTTACACTACTTCACATCTTGTACCCTGTAGTATCTGTGCAGGTTGAAGTAAGAGCAGGAAGGTTTCCGAGCTCCGAGATTTCTCTGCCGAGACCCCAGAGCTGCTGGATTGCTTAGCCTTGGGCGTCAGGCACCCCTGGGAGAATCCAAGTAATTGAGTACAATTCCAAGTGCATTTTTTTCTGCCACCACCTAGCCATTTCTAGATAATATTCAATAGAAAAATTTTCTTATATTAGTGAGTCCTCTTACGGTGAGAACATTAGGTAATTCTGGAAGTCTATCACTTTTCTAAGATGACTAGGATCCTGCTAAGCAATACTTTCCTAAAAGGAACAGCAATGGTAACAAGATTCTAATTTATGAACAAGGCATTAGCAAAAGCAAACAGGATTCAAAGGCACCTTGGCTATTGTTAGAATCTTCACACGATCGCTATCAAGCACAGTCAGACCTTGCGATTTCTGAATGTCTCTCATGTACTTCAGGCAACCTTAAGTGCATTTGACAAGTAGAGAAATCTCAGGTGTCTGCGTGGGTTGCTGGGGACAACACCAAGAAAAAGATGCATTGTATGAACTTGTCAGAGGCAAATAGCCACACACGGGGGATAACCTTTGTTGTTCGGGTATGAGTTTGAGTATCTAACATTTTAGTTTATGTTCTGATGTCTTTGAGAATAAATGTGTTCCTGCCATCCTCCTCTCAGTGGAACCTGTAGGTGAATCATTGCTCCATATCCTCATGACCCAGAGAGGACATGCCACACAAGTTAGCAGGCTGTCTTTGGAAGGTAACAGCGTCAATATTGAGTGGGGACGATGTTTGGGTACAAATTTTCAAGATTACTTTATTTTCTTAAAAAAAAAAAAAGAACTCTACTATTCTGAGTAGAGAAAAATTTTGGTTGTTGGGTAGCGTGGAGTGACTATATTACTACTGTGCTGAGAATTTTCTTTAGATGCTGAACAAATACCTTCTGTGATAGTTAATTTTGTGCGTCAACATGGCTTGGTCAAGGGATGCCAGGTAGCTAGTTTAAATATTATTTTGGGGTGTGTCTGTGAAAATATTTCTGACAGAGATTAACATTTGAATTGGTGAACTGAATAAAGGGCTACAGTTCTCCCCAAAGTGGGTGGGCCTCATCCAATTCATTGTTGGAAGATTGAATTTCTTGTCTGCCTCACTGAGCTGGAACGTGAATCTCCTGGTTCACAGGCTTTCAGTCTCACTGGAAGATAAAATAAAGTATAATATTATATTATATATAATCTATATAATTAGCTCTCTGGCTCCTGGGCCTTCCTAGATCTCCAGCTTGCAGAAGGTGTATCAGGGGACTTCTCAGCCTCCAAAATTGTGCGACTTAATACCCTCTAATAAATTTCTTTAGATATATATTCTATTGGTTCTGTTGCTCTGGAGAATCCTCCTTAATACATTTTTCTAGTTAGATTTATAACCTTTCTCAAGCAATTCTCCTTTAGAGAAGGCACTTTATAATGAAGTTTAATTAATTTGGGATAAATTCAAATAAACTTGTAGGTTTTTCCTTTAGCTGGAAAATTAACAAATATACACGATTTTCCTATGTGTCTGTGGTTTCTACAGGACAGGCTCTTTTTGTGAGTTTCCTCTCCTTTCCTGGGAGTAGTGAATGAGTGGAAGTCATCCAAGGAGACTCACATCATTGGTGCAGTCAGATCACTGAGTCTCACATGATCCTCCAACCACTCACAAGTCCTTTTTTTGCCATTGGTTCCAACTTTGATTTTTCATGGGTAACTTTATCAAACCAAGTCACATGAACCTTCTTTCCTTGGATACAAAGCTACTAAAGTAGAAAGTCCTTTAGAGCATTCGTAATCTAAGGGAGTCAAGTCACTCTGCATCCAGCCTGTAAGTATGTGTGTGTGTGTGTGTGTGTGCGTGTAGAGTTCATTCCCAATACCTTAGAATGTTTAGGAAAATCCTATTCAACTCTTTCCCAACCCCTCGTATTGGGCAGAGAGGGGCTAGCACACTAAGTGGGAGGAAGAATGCTTTTACTTGGTCACAGAGATTCCTTCACTTCTTGAACAGTGTATTTATAGACAGCAACAGGCCTTGACTGCTTCTAGAAAAACCCTAGGCCAGATTATGAGAATGCCCTCAAGAGGGTATGAGTTTATTATGGTATTATAAGGTTTGTCAGTAAATAATGCATTTCCGACTGGAAAGTTGATGTTCATGATTTATTAGTTCTATTTTCATCTGATGAAGAAAAGGCATGTTTTAAGATGCATTATCTAAGTTTAAACTTGGGGTTGAAAAATTTTAAAGTATGTGTATTATATAGTTAAATGTGGCGTCCTGTTCCTTTGTCATGGACCAGAGCTGTCTAGAAAGTGCTCAGCCATGTACTATGAAAAATATAGAGACAAACATGGCTGGATACTCTCTGGATAGACTTTGTGTTTGCTCCTTATACTAGTGTTACTTTTTAATGAATTAATTACTTTATTTATTTATGTATTTAAGCCTAATCAGAAAAGAATGTTGATCATTTGGCCAACGGGCAACTTCTGGTTATAAACCCAATAGTTTAGAAATAAAACCAATTATGAATTACCTTGGGGCAAGAACAAGAGATTTATTGACTATTTCTATTTTCCACAGGCAACACAGCATTTACTCCAACCAGCCTGGAAAGAATTTACACCTGATGGGCTGTTGTGAACCAGCGCCGTGAAGGGGACCAAACCAGAGTGGAATTGGTGGGGAATGAGCAAAATACAGCATAAGAGAAGACACGGAAACAAAGGATGGGACTGAACTGATGGCTACAGCCAGCACCAAAGCACATAATCAGCTTTATTTTATAGTAACTGTACTTATAGTATCTTGGTTGTCCAGGGGGAGGCAGCATAGACAATACGGGGAAAGAGCATAAACAAAGACATAGTTTTGGTCTTATAGTACAATAGGAAAATGTAAATGACCTTAACAAAGACAAACCATCATGTTAATGGTTTCTGCTCACCTTCATTAACACATGACAAGAAGTGATAAGGGCAAGATCACAAGGATCTCTGCATAGTTGACAAAACAAAGGAAGAATTGTGTGACTTAGGTTACTACTTTGTTAGCATATGACAAGGAGAAAGAAGGGAGTGATCTCAAGGATCTCTGCATAGATAACTATAGAAAGAAAGTTGCTAGTGACTTCTGGCAGAGGGAGCAGGAAGACAGAAAATGGCTGTTTCCAGAACAGAGGAGAAGCAGTTGGAGGTTTGTTCTCTGAATGTTCCCCAGGCTGTGAGGACTCTGCCATCTGACGGCCCCCTCTCTGCGACAGGCTCCCACTGCCTTTAGACTCACGGATTTGCCACAGCTCAGAGTGGAAAGGCAGGGTTCTCGTTAGACTTCCTACCCGGGCTTCTGTTCCTCCTCAGTGCAACTGCTCTGTCTACCCGTCCACACAACAGTGTGCACAGTCAGCCCTGTTACAGTTCCTAGTGAGCCCGGAGTCACTTGGAAGTCTAATCCCGGGCAGTAATCACACGCCCTGCTGCTGGGGCTCCAGGCTGCGGTTATCGTCAAGTCACCTGCCACTATCATGATGACCAAAGGGTGGTATTAGGCCACATATGGCGACCTCAGAGCTGGACGAACTCCCTGCTCACTCTACAATGCCAGTTGGAAGTTTTTCTGAAGTGGGTATAAATTCCTATCTCTGCCTCATCTGGTGATGGTCACTGAAAGGCCGGAGGTTCTAGCAACACCTGAGCAAGCTCACGTCACTCTAACCCTAATTTACTTTGGTAAAAGCAAAGACTACCCAGCCTTCCCTGTTCACGCCCAAGCAGTCAGTCTACCATCAGGTCGAGGTGCCTGCAGAAAGCCATTAGTCATTTTCACATCCTTTATGTGCTAATAATTCTGGGGCAGACGGAAAGCAATCTGTGGAGTTTTTCCTTTTTTGCATTCATCATTTGCTCTGTTATGTTTTGGGCCCTTTAGCTAATTTGAAATAAATCAGGAAATAATTATTTTTCTTGCTTTTCTCAAAAAGTACATTTTTCTAGGAATAGAATTATAAAACTCATTACACTCTCAAAATGTGCTCATTTTACATATTTATAAAATGTACTTAAGATGCATAAATAAAACTGAATGCCTTGTTGTATTTATGCTAATCTAATTTAGACCTTTATAAAACAATAACAAAGTAGGCCTATTTCTGAGAATAACCCATTTGTGTCTCTGGGCTTCAGTAATGCAACTCTTCCCTAGCAGTGCAGACAATTGCTACCCAATATCCTTGTATTAATAACTCTAGTGAGAAGTGTGAATTATATCCTATACTTGATGGAGAAAAATGAGACGCCAACTTCCAAGCATTATAAACCATTTAGGATTAATTTCTGAATATGATGACGGGAACTAATGGTACCCCATGAAGAGTATTTGGAATTCAGTGTCTTGAATAGACCAGAGGACTTTTGTGTAGGGAAAAAGGCACTTCATTTGTAATGTAGTGCTATTTGGAGCTCTTCAACCTTAAAAAAAAAAAAAGTAACCTCCTTTAAATGCAAATATGAAAAGTAGAATATAATAAAGTTATATTTATAATGTAAAAAAATAGTCATTTTTCTATTGTAACAAATCTTGCTGTTGAAAATTGAGGCAATAATAGGTGATAATATATAGGTAGATGCAGGCTGCTTCCTCTTAGAGCATTTAAAAATTGAAACCTATGTATTGCATATCATTGAAGCATACAGTGATATTATTTCCAAAAGCATGTAGTACACTTCTCTGTAAAAGCCTTTTGGTCACGTTTTATCGCACACCTTTGGTCCTGAATAAGCACTCATCAGGTCCAGGGTCTTTTGTCTTGAAGGATATGCTCACCGTCTGTGTTTTCCTGTGATCCTCTTAGACTACTTAGTATTTTTCAGTAATCAAAATCTTTTATTTTATTTTTAACACAAACACACTAGATTGTACTTTCATACCTCTTTAGTTTGCTAAAGATCTAAGCCTGTTGCATGTAGAGTAGGCTGTAGAGAAGGAAGAACAGACCACGATTTGTCTTCCCTTTTGTCTCCACAGATGCTGTCTAGTCTACATTTGGTTCAAAACCTGCAGCTCTTACGTACGTTCCAAAGTGCTTATTTACTTTTTTTATTGATAAACTTATTAAACCAGAGTTGTCCCTTTCTGCCCTTCCAAAACTAATGATAGAAAAAGCCAACTATAGGTATAAAGAAAATATTAGTTTCCCCTCTCTTTACTTTCACGATATTTTTAGCATTTATTTTATAATTCAAGACAGGATCTGAATAGTTATGTACAGCAGTTTCTGAAACCTAGTACCATCCCGTATGGAATCTGGGTACTTGATAAGAGTTCATTGTTTTAAATTGTTTCAGCCATAAATGCAACTTAATAATCATGAAATCTAGAGATCACTTATGGAATATATATTAAGACTTTCTGAGGAAAAAGTGCATTTTATTACAAACAGATGGGATTTTCCTACATGGTTGATGAGTTTTTAGGTTTATTCATCCTCTGGGCATGAATGATAGCAACTCTTTTAAAATCACAACTGTAGCACTTCTTTTTTGTGCTCGAAAGTAAGCCTTTTAGGCAAAAGATTACTTTTTATGGAACAAAGCATATTGCCTTTGGGGTCTTGGTGGTTTTCTCACTATTTGAGCTACTTCTGAGATTCTTCATATAAAATGTTCAACCCAAATTCCTCTCCAGCCTCTCAGGAAAAATTCGGTGTAGTTTTTTTCCTCAGCAGGAAGCCTGGACATGCCCAAACTCCAAGTGTGAAGAGGTTCAATCTCATTAGCACCTGAAGAAATCATTAAGGAAGATGTAGCTATTTTCTTAAATTTTATTTTTTTCAGTTTGTTAGGTTTTTTGCTTATTTTTTGGTACAGACTTCCTTTGTATTCATAAAGCAATTTCTTTCTTTCTTTCTTTTTTTTTATTAAATCATAAACACACAGATCATGTATATGTTAATGCATTTATGGGGTACAATGTGCTGATTTCATACAGAATTAGGAACGCTTACATCACACTGGTTAATCTATACCTCCTCTTGTTTGCTTAGTTATTGTGTTAAGACATTTATACTCTGTACTAACAGATCCAACATGTACTCTTGCATTATGGGAGGGTGAATGGGTGGGATCACAGCAATTTCTTTCTCTAAAGGTGTCTTAAGATGAGGGTATTTCATTGACCTGTGTGGCAGGGGTGGTGGCCTGCTCTGGAGGAGAAGAACCACTTTTATTCTTTTGGATTTCTGAAAGTTTAATCTCAGATGGGGATTGTACATTTTTCCTCAAAAGGTAATTACCATTGCAAAGAAATCAGAGTAAAAGAGGAAACTGTTCTCACTGGAAACACCATATTCTTAGCTTAGTAATCTGAATTTCATGTAAGTTTTAATATTGTTTTAATGGATCTATATGAAAATATTTTTAAAATCTTAATTTAATCTCTATTAAGTATCAAGTTATAGGTCATTGTGCTAAGACTATAGGGAATAAAAGTAAACCATTTTGAAAGGAAAAAAAAACCAAAAGAGGTTGAAAACTCCCTGGTGGTGTTTTCACTTTTTAATTACTTATTAAAAAAAAATATATATATATGTATGCATACATATAAAGTTTACCCCTTTTATGTTTACATGGATGGAGCTGGAAAATATTCTTCTTAGTAAAGTATCTCAGGAATAGAAAAAAAAAATCCAATGTACTCAGTACTACTGTGAAACCAATTTATAATCACTCACACTTGCATATGAAAAATGAAATACAACTATAGCCTAGAATGAAGAATGAAAAGGGAGGGAAAGGGGAAGAGAGGGGGGTAGGTTGATAGAGGGAGGGTTAGTAGGAGGACCACACCTAAGAAGCATATTGTAAGTACAAGTAGGATCTATTAGGTGTAATGCCTTGACGCTGTAGGGTAAATGAGGTGAAGGCTATGTTGATTAGTAGGATGTAAGCACTCCAATTTGTACAAATAATCAACACATTGAATCCTCCTACCAAAAAATAAATAAATAAATAAAACTGAAGCCAAAAAGGAAAAAGTACACATACATACCTATACACACATATTTTATAAGATTCCCTATGTACATCTATTATAAATCAGTGAAAGAAAAAAGAGAACTTGGATCTTCTGCTAATTTCCAAGTCAAATTTTAGATTCCTCATTCCCTCAAAGTCCCAAGTGGATTTGACCATCACTCGTGTACCTGCCATGCGCTAAGCATTGCAGTGGGGCAAGCCACAATGAAAAAGAGTTGTGAGATCAAACCCTGTCCTTAAATATGTGTCGATTTAACATCTTGGTGGAACATTTTTGTAGGGCTCAGACTTTTTATCCTGTGGAGATGTTGGAGTGTTGGAGGTGAGACAGAATCAATTTCTTATCCCTGTTTCTAGAAGGTGAATGTCACTGCTTTGGAGAGACTTGTTCTCTAAACAAAGAACCAGAAGGATGCTTATGAAATAGAGGAGTTTCATTTACCCTGGCTAGTTACCAATCTGTGTAGTACTGTTTCACTGCCCAGGGTTACGAGATACCAGCTCTTTCCTACAGTCTCTCCGTTTCTCATGCTGCCTCTTACATGTACAGATGGCAAATGAAAAACAACCCTTGATTTACAGTATCACCAAACAACACATTAAAAATACATGAAATTAAATACATGTAAATGTACACACACATACACACACAGAGAGAGAAATACTGTGAATCTACTGAAGTGTATTCTTCCCAGGAACATGTGTCCATCCTGAAATTTTATTTCTAACTTTTATAAATGTATTTCTTTTTCACGTATGCCATTTCCCCAGGGAGTAAGGATTTGATAATGGCAACTGCAGCAGTGTTTTGAGGGAAATGATGTTTGTATTAATCCAGTGTCATGATTTTACAATCTATGTCTGCTGCAGGAAAAAAAAAAACAAAACTGCTACTGAAATTCAAACTTGAATTTGCTTTTATTTTTACAAAAAGGGTGCTGTTAACAGGTTATTATGATCGTTATTTAAGTACTCTTTACTACTCTTTCATTTGGAAGTATAATCTAGAGGCTTGGGACCATGCTGCCAATAAATGTCCCACTAAAGAGGATGTTCTTGGGGAGATTAAGGCCAAACCTGCACATGTGATACTGTGTTATAAAGCAGCCTGCGGCACTCCAGGTTTACCTGTGTTGCATCTCAAATCCTATCTCTGGTGTAAGCAATGGTGTATATAGTAAAAATGTGATAAACTTGTTAATATGAATGCCAGAGACATGGGTGACATCTGTATTCTCTTATCCTTTGATAGAATTTTTAATTATTGTCACATGACATGTGTGATGCATCCTAAAGCCTGATTATAAGACGTAAGAGTTCTCATTAGATAGCTGAAGAAATTAACGAAGAAGCCAAAGTCATACAAGGACTAACGGCTATTCTTTAGATCAGCCTATTTCTTTTGTTTGTTTGTTTTTATTAAATCATAGATGTGTACATTAATGCAATTATGGGGCACAATGTGCTGGCTTTATATACAATTTGAAATACTTTCATGAAACTGGTTAACACAGCTGTCATCGCATTTTCTTAGTTTAGTTATCGTGTTAAGACATTTATATTCTGCACTTGGTAGATTTAACATGTACCCTTGTAAAATGCACTATGTCTTAAAAGTGTATAATGCAAAACTGATCTGATGACAGAAAACAATTTCTTTTATGTTTAAAAGGAAGACAAATAAGAATGGCAAAATGTTCAGCATTCTGTTTCATCTCACAATGACGGGGGGCCGTGCTGTTGCAGGCCCGGTTTTTAGAAGATCCTTGGTTTCATTCTATTGCATGGCCCCATCTCTGATTACCCACCTGCTCAGCATGTTTTAGGTAGTGGCTCAGTCTGATTCTGTGGGAGGACAATTGCTGCTGGGACATCCCATTTCTTCATTCATCAATACAAGCCATTTTCTCATACCTGAGGTCTTTCCATTCTCAGTGACTCACAAAAATTTCACTGCCACCATAATTCTGTCATATTAAATATGTTAATATTTTAAATTGTCATCTCCAATCAAAACTTACTTCTCCTCAGTTATTATGAAAGGAGATGTTTTACTTTAGTTAGAAGCCTAAACAAAAAAAAGTTTTTCTCATCTGGTCTACAATACCATAGCAAAAGCAAATTTTTGTGGCTATTAGTTTTGAGTTTAATTTTCAGGGTGAAGCAGGCTAACTCTGGCTATATCCTTACATGAACTCTCCATTTTTTCTCCAATGACCTTCTTGGCTGTTAATTAGACTTGCAAACTAGTACCTCGGATTGAGACTCCAATGATCATAGGAAAACTTGAGCTAAATAAGTCCACAAGCATGTGTTTTTCACTCTATGCTTTCCCTAGGAGCAGATAAATTCAAGTAAACAAATCCTCGGAATGGTGGCCGAGGTAGAGTAACGGCCTAATGGGTTTAGAAAAGGAAATGAGGCTCAGTGCCTGTGGCTCAACGGGCTAAGGCGCCAGCCACGTACACCTGAGCTGGTGGGTTCGAATCCAGCCTGGGCCCACCAAACAACAATGATGGCTGCAACCAAAAAATGGCCGGGCGTTGTGGCGGGCGCCTGTAGTCCCAGCTACTTGGGAGGCAGAGGTAGGAGACTCGCTTGAGCCCAGGAATTGGAGGTTGCTGTGAGCTGTGATACCACAGTACTCTATCCAGGGTGACAGCTTGAGGCTTTGTCTCCAAACAAACAAACAAACAAACAAAAACAAGAAAGGGAAATGAAGCCCAGAGAAGTTATGATCGCTCAGCTAGTCAGTGGACAGCTGATCATCTGACCGGATGTTCCAAGCCCACACCATTGCAGCTCGCAGTGGCTCCTATGTCTCCCTTCTGCAGCTCGTCTGGGGCACCTGGAGGATGGTGATGGTGTTTTAACAGATCATGCTCTCCTTTGTGTCTTGCAGGTGTTGGCATTTAGCAGCTATATTCTGGTTTGTGCTCATCTTTAAAAGAGGCATATTACTTGCCAGGGCTAAGACAAATGCCCAGCCCCAGAGCCAGCTGGCCAATCGGGAAACATTTCTGAGGAGCTTATTCTCCTTTGGTGGAGGAAAGGTGCCTCAAGGCTGAGGACTTAGCATGACCAAAGCTTCTCTCTCTACTGAGTACCCAGAACGGCACCATATCCAGGTGGACGTGTTTTGTCCCAGGCAACGCAGTTAACCTGGGCCACAGCAGACTGGGTCAGGGATCTGAGCCTGGCCATCCATAGACCAGCTAATGGCCAATGGAATGGCTTGATGTAGAAGTCCTCTGTGATAATTAAATGAATCAGAGCCTCTTCCTGAGAGTTTGAACATGGGACACACAGAGAAGTCACTAACATCCATGCATATGCAGAAAAAATTCACTAAACAGAGGCCAGAAGACAATGGAAGACAAGATAGAATATGAGTTTGGGGCAGAGAGCAGAGCAGTGGTGGGGAAAAAATTAGAGGCAGAAAAGTCAAATTGGAGGTTGGAGCCACTGGCCTCTGGAGGGGCTGACCCAGTTCTCCATGACGCAGCAGGATGAAAGCCATCGAGCCCACTGCCTGGCTTCCTAGCTTCCTTTGTACCCCTAGAATTAAGCCCGTCCCTGAGATCATTTCAGAATGTCTCTGAGCCAGGAGCTGGGGCTGGAAGGAGTGGGGTCTTAGAGTAAAAAAATGATGAAAATACATCATCACTGTTCACGAGGAGTATCTCCATCTGTGCCATTAGATCATAGGTGATTATAATCTAGGACTAGATATGCCTGGGATGGGCTGGACTATTTATCAAAGGACTCTCTAAAAGGGACTCCTGGGACATTGTTATGTGTTCTCATTATAGTCTTATTTAATCCAGCTGAGAAGGGGCGAGGAAGGAAAAGGGTGGATTCTGGGAGACTGAAAAAACAAAAGCCTATTATAATTCTATTCCCATTTGAATTCATACATTTCAGTAATTGCCTGCAGTGCTAAAAGCGCAGCTACCTTTTTCTTAATATCATGCTTAATAAAAACTATCTCTTAGTATATTTTGAGTGAGTTCAGTGCTCATTAGTGTGAGGGACAAATAGCAAACGAGGTACAGCACTGTGTAATGAAGAGCGGACCTGCAGAGGCTGTTTGACTCTGAGTGAGGGACTGTGCTCCTCTCCTTCATCCGAGATCACACCCTGAACTGGGTTTTCTCAGGTGCACCCTGGATGTCCCCACACTGGATTCAGCCCAGTTAGAAGGTCAACAGGAAATCAAGTCTAATCAACTGCAGGCTTTGTATAGATAAGCCTAGGTAAGAAAGGGACTCTTCTTTTTTCTCCTGACTATAATCAGTCCTGTCTAAGATTATGGACGCGAAGGCCACGTCCCTCCAGAGACTGAATGGGTCGTTTTGCCCCAGCTTGTGATGCCCTGAGAAACCAGAAGTTACTGCAGGGCGGCTTTGAGAATCAGTGGATCTGCCACCCTGGATACCCTCATGCCTGGGAGTTGCCCAGTTGACCTGTGGTGCGGTGACCTTGTCTGGATGGGTTGATGCTGTGACACGCAGCCCATTATTACACTGAACTGAACGGGCCGTGGGAGCAAATTCTTTCCTTTAAACTAATAACAGCTTACACTCCACGGGGGCTTCCAGGGTGCCAGGCCTCTCCAGGTATGTCCTCTCCCATCCCACTTCCTCTGTGGTAGGGGGTGATCATAACCATCATTAGTCCCATCTTACAGAAGAGAAGTGTCCCTGATAGGAGAACTAACTTGTCCCCAAACAACATGGCTAAGAATGGAGAAGAGATGGAATTTGAACCCTCATTTGGGCTTGAAAATCCCCTTTACTTCTTCCTCCTTCCCAGTGCCTCCCAACTTTAAAAAGAGGGACTTCACTCCCTTATGGGGAGAACAGAGTGAAGAGGGGTGAACGTCCAGCTTCTGCACCAAATGCTGATAAACTGGGAAGACCTTCTGCATGATTTCACCCGAGCCCCAAGATTTTCTTGGACATCCACATAGCTCTGCCTCTGAGCTTCTCCTTATGCCGTGATTCTGTTTTTTCCTCTCTGCAGAGGTTCTCTGGTTGAAACACATCAACAGAGAACAGTAATGTGAAGTGCTTTCTCCCACCCTCCAAAGCTTAGCTGTTCATTATGTTTGTCCACAAGTAAAGCAATGCACATGTCAAATTCCACTCCCTGGGTAGCCACAGTCTGCTGTTTAGCCTGCCGAGCCAAAACTAATTATAGATGAAAATCATACCAGATCAATATCGATGGTGGTATATCACTAAGAAGTGTCGGCCTGTGTTAATTAACAGGAGTTGCCTCCCTCAACACTGGGTATGTTTATACACAATCGACATGAGTCTACATAGACAAGTGCAGTTTTCAGTAATGGAACTCACCTCAAAATCCTCCATATGTTCAAATGCTTGCCCCTTTTGCCTCTACCCAACTCCTGCCTATGGTCTCATTGTCTCTATATTGGCTGCTGCAAAACCTAAGTATAACCTTGGGAAAGTCTGAGTTTTGGGATGTGGAGAAATAGAAGTTGTTGGTAAGAAATATCTTCCTATTAACCAATTTGTCCAAGTTCTTCTTTATGATATTTAGCTCAGGCCAATTGCACTTGGGAGTGTGAGTTTTGACCTGGGGAAGGGAGGCAGTGTGTTTTGGAGCATGGAATCCTCAGGAGGGGAGGGAAGGGTGAAGGGTTAGGAGGGGAGAGTCTGGGAGGCCCAGGGAACAACACCAGGGAGCAAACAACGCAACAGACCAATCTCCCTCTATTCAGAAGTCTGCCCATGGTCATCCTTGAACCCAGGAAAGAAAAAATTCTTCCTCTCCTCCTCCTCTTCCTAGGGCTTCATACTTCCAGGACTCAGCTGGCTATTTCAAACCATACCCTACTTTAGCTATGTCATGGATTAAACAGCTTCAGCAGTTAACCACTGCATGTAACCTGGAGAAAACTGTGCTCTGGATTTTGAACATCTGAATTATGAACCAGCCTTTGGGACGGAATCTGTTTGAACTTGGGGGCCGCCTGTGCACGGCTTCAGGCTGTATCATCATCACGCCCCCACAATACACTCATCAGACACTGACTGCTCAAGCATGAAAACACACAGCAAAACAGAAGGCTGGAACACGTGGCTTGGCTTTGCACACAAAGCTGAAACATCTGGATAAACTGTATACTACGTATGCGAGCCAGATGTTTTAGAGTAATTGGCAGGGCAGACAATACATTAGTGTGATTGACATTTTTCTTCTTTTTATTTATTAATTTGTTGGTGTGAGTAACCTTAGTCTTCGCAACAGCAGTGTTGCTTACTAAAGCCTGCCTTTATTCCTGAAAATCAGAGGGTGTTGAACTCAGTGGGTGAACCACAGACTCTGGGGGATTAGCTCTGAGTTCGCTTATAAGGTGCGGACTTGATGTGGGTCAGGAAAAGGGGAGCAAGGTGAATGGCCTGGCTATATATATTCCTTTTTATCCTTTTCCTCTCCTTTGGCACCCTAAACCAGACGCTTGATCTCAGCTCCGATTTGAGCTATTTTAAGCCTCTTAACTTTCTGTCCTCTTTCTCATCTGTGCCCTGCGAAGCTGACTCCAATGCAGGATGTAGTCTACTGCAGTTTTTCTTGCACTATCAAGAGCCACCAGCACAGAAGCACGTAGGGAATCTGGTAGAAATGCAGATTCACAGGCCCTCCCAAAAGCATGGACTCAAAGTCTCTGAGGATACAGTACTCGGAAGCTGCCTTTTAAATAAACACCCCAGGTGAGTCTAAGGCAGACTTTAAGAGAATTGCTGCATGAGAGCCTCATTTGGAGTCGTGAAAGTTTCACTTTTCAATTTATTATCCTATAGGATCTAGAAATCAAGCAACATAGGAAAAGTTGTAAGTCTAAGTATCAGGGTATTCTGAAAACGTAATGCAAGCAAGTTAGGAACTTGGTAACAATTCATCATAGACACTTGCTGCGGAATCTATTCTTAAGCATGTCAGGCATTTTTCTGTCTGAAGTCTGATTTTCATAGAAGATCAATAAGGGAATATTTACATCATCAACATGGTAACCATTTGTCATTTGGTTTTTACAAAAGCCCTACCTCTAAGAAATTAGTGTTTGAAACAAATCATTCTTTCATCAGCTGTAATTCCACTTTATTGCCTTTGTTCCAAAGTAGGCCTTTTATTTCCGTTATTCCTACTGTAAGCACAAAACTAGCAAAGCCGAGTTTCTCACAGTGCACATCAAGTGGAGGCTGAGTGAGGGAGCCCGGTGGGTTTCCACTCAGAGTAGCGCACTGGGAGAGCTCCTCTCCTCTCGGAGCCCCTAACTGGGTCTGTGGTGGAGCGGAAGGGTCTGCCACACGGAGCAGTAACTCCTTCAGAATCATTGCTGAGGTAACTTATTGCAATCAAAACAATGACCAAGTGGGTTGTTGGAATCAAATCAAACCACGTGGTGAGTGATGAATTTTTCTGTATTTTCACGGGAAAGGGAGGGGAGGAATGTGGAGACTGTGGGGACAGAACCGCAGAAGGACAGTATCTCAGCAGAGACCTAAGTGCTCCTGGAAATGAAAACAACCTTTATAAAGGATTTTTCAGTGGCTGGATTCAGCTCTCCACATGGCAAATAGGGGGTCCACCAGTGCCTCAGGGGCCAGGAACCCCAGAGCCTGGCCTCTCATTTGGCTCCTCAGCAGGTGTGGGCTCGTGCTCCCGAGTTGGGCTAGGACTCTGCTGGCCTCAGAGGGCGTTGGTCCGATGGCCAGCCCAGATGGAGGGGCCGTGACTTGCTCACAGTTTCTGCCAAGGGCCTCACTCTGGGTTTTGTTCTAGGCTGCACAAGTGTGAGTGTGAATGGGCTTTGTCATTATCTTAGTTTTTCTCTAGAGTTTCTCTGTTTGAAATAAGTACTGCTCACATTCCTGTTTCACGTATCCTTGCGACTGGGCTCTCTGTTTCCAAGACAATGGCCCCTCTCTACAACGCTCTGCACACAGTAGGCCCTTCACGAGTACTGGTGGGCTTCCCTGCTCATGTTATGTTCCCAAATCACCTTGTGGGTTCTGGCATGGCTCCTATCAGCACCCCGCTATTCACAGGTAGAATTCTTACGCTTGGTTTTGAGAGAGCTTGATATAACCAGTGCTGTGGCCATCCGGCCACCGTGTCTCTCCTGGCTCACTTAGGAGGCATCTCAGTTAGACAATCTCAGGTTTCCTTCCGAACCTCTTGTCAGTTCAATAGCAGCTCCCCAAACGTGTCGAGAGTCACGTGACTAAAGCCATCAGTCATGTAGTTTCCAGCCACAGAGAGATCCTCAGTTCAGCTTTTCGGCTTTCTGCTTTTTTCTCTGTAGGCTTTGCTTAGCCAGGAGGTGTACATGTCTTAGCGCTGGAGTGTACTTTTCCTCTCAGGCAAATCGTATCTAGATTTGCGTCTTGTGACACAATTAATGGCGAAGTTAAAGGAGGGCTATTATACTTTACTGATGGCAAAGCTTGCACTGTGTTAAAAAGCAAATAGAGTATCTCTTTGTGGAAAGTTTACAATAAATCTCCATAAACGGTATACAAAGTCACACGAATCTCCTCACAGCTATAAAAGTCACACCAGTCTCCTCACAGCTGTAAAAGTGATGCGCTCCACATCTTCGTTACCTTTATAAAATTAGTATCCAGTATTCTCCTTTACTTTCCTTTGTTAAGTACATTGAAACTCCTGCCATAAAAACTTGAAATGCTTTCTAAGTGTTTAAATAGACACATAAGGTTAAAAGTATTATTCTATTTATTTTTTAAAATACTCCACGTTACAATAACTCACCCTCACTTGAAATGTCTACTGTACATAATGCCTATTGTGCTGTTCTTTGTTCCCACTTTTCATCTTAAAACTGCTTCAATTTCCAAGTTAAATTCTCACTGCATCTCACAAATCTTTTTACAGTGTGAAATTTTTTTATGTGTCAAAAGTACAAAAAGGTAGATAGTACGACTTTCGGTAGCTAAGACTCTTCAGGAACAGTCGAACGTTAGCCATAGCGTCTGATTTGCCTGTGGGGTATAAATGAGATTTTATACAGGAAGAGTTCATTTCCGGCTCTCAGAGCTTTTCCAGTGTCTGGGCATTCTGCCCACAGTAGTAATCCTATCAGCCTCTACCTGCTTCCTGGGCTGTGCAGATTCCCTTCCTCAGTCTCTGCAGTGGTTATCTGCTGATGTTTACTCATCTTTTGATCAGAAACTTGGTCACACACTCCACGGGTGCCCTTGTTAAATGTTGCAATACCCCGGGATTTAGGTTGTCTAAGGAAAACTTGGGTGATTAAGCCAGCTGCTAGATAACCCAAGTTTCACTTTTCTGAACGTCTCACCACCCCCTCCAGTTGGCCTCCCATGCCTCACTTCCGTAGGCTCTCCACTCTCCCCCCGCCAAACACACATACCTTCGCTCAGTGGTGCCTGCTGGGCAGGCCAGTGTCCCTGCCCAGGACTGACTCTCTTCTCTGAACTGACTCAAGGAGAGGGTCCAATTATCTTCATAACTCCTAATTCCTTAAGTCCTAGAAGGATTCTTACTTCCTTCCAGTACTTATTTCTGGACACATTGGCAAAAAAAGTTCCTGTTCTGAGCATGTCCCACAGCCAGAACCTCTCCTGTACCCACACTTCACAGCAGGCCGCCCACATTGTTAATACTTTGGAAAATGCACTGGAGTGTGGCTGGGGCTCGGCCTGGATCTCTTCTGGTCCTCTCCTGCCTTTTACTCAAGCTCTTGTTAATTAGGCCCCTGCAAGCCTTGAGCAAAGGCTTGCTGCCTTTATGCTACATTTTAAGTAACTTTTCAGTATCCAGAGGAACCCTAACAATTTCTCTGTATGGAGATGTCAAGAAAATTTATATTGTTACTATTTCCTTCCTTCCTCCCTCCCTCCCTCCCTTCCTTCCCACCCTTTGTCCCTCTTTCCTTCCTTCCTTTCTTCCGTCCCTCCCTTCCTCCCTCCCTCCCTCCCTCTGTCCTTCCTTCCTTCCTTCCTTTTTTCTTTTTTGTTTAGATGGAGTCTCACTTCGTCCACCCTGGGTAGATTGCCAGGTGTCATAGCTCACAGCTACCCTAAACTCTTGGGCTCCAGAGCTCTTCTTGCCCCAGCCTCCTGAGCAGCTGGGACTACAGGTGCCCGCCGCAACACCTGCCTAGTTTTAGAGACGGGATCTCACTCTTGGTCAGACTCAGGCTGGTCTCGAACTCTTAAGCTCAGACAATCCACCTGCCTCGCCTCCCAGAGTGCTAGGATTACAGGAGTTAAGTCACTGCACCTGGTTATCTTTAGTAATATGTCAACATATAATTCTCAAACAAGTGATATATCATGGGTCTGTGAACAATGGGGCACAGGCCAAGTCTATCTTGCTCCTGTCTTTATAAATGAAGTTGTATTTGACTCAGCTGTGCCTGTTTCCATGCTGTGGCAGCACAACTGAATGGCAGAGACAGAGATCTCCAGATACGCACATGCACAGAGCTGTATGGCTCACAAGGCCACAAATATTTACCATCCGGGCTGTTATGGAAAAAATTTTCCCGCCTCCATCTTACATACACTCGCCCATTACTTTATCTCTCTGCTTAGATCCTGGACTCCTATCTGAGAGGAAGCACCCAACATCACCTCCCAACTGGCTTCAACTCCAAATTATTATCACCAAAACAGATGAAGCCTATCTTCCAATTAATGACATCTGACTAAAGATATAGTATACGTGAAATAAACAAACACAAAGCCAAGCTCAGATACTTCTAGAAGGAATGACTTTAGAAAATACCACCAAGAGAGGGGTAAGCTTGATGTAAATTATTAATAATTCTCTTTGTCCAACAGAAACTGAGAAATACCAACCCCACTCCTTAGAGGGTGTTCTCTTCGCAGTCCATCTACTCTGCCCGCTCCCTGCTGCGGACAGATTCAGCCTTACTGGATTGCACAGACAATTAGCATTGATTTTTTTCCCCCATTACATAAAATATTACAAAGGCATGCTTATAAATGTTTACATCACCCAGCCTTGCAAACAGATAAGATAAAACGTTTTCTTAGTCTCATTTGCTAAACTGAACCTGATAGAAAGAAAGAAAAACTTCTCATGTAAATCAAATGACAGATGTGCTGACAGTTAATTTCACGAAGTAGTCATTCTATGAGGATATGTTTATACACACTAAAATTTAAAATGGCTAAAGGAAGAGGTTTTATACTTATTATGCCAAGTACTTTTTTATCCTCTGCACTGATTAAAATAAAGGAGTCATCATCGCCAATGAGCAGAGCCCGTTACATTGCTTTTATCAAATGCAAGGAGGTGTAAATACAAACTGTAAAACAGAAGAGAAAGAGCATGACTCACCGTCTGACAGCGAAGCTTATTAAACATAATCAAAGACTCAGAGTGAACTCATGTCGCCTTTCAACACCTTGCTAAAGAATCCTTTTCACTGTAAAACTAGCATAAAATGTCACAATCTTGAAACCGCTGCTGGAGAACCTTGGTTTAAGGCATTGGAGACGACTTCCAGACTTCGAGTGCGGAGAATTTACTTACCACAGGATAAATCACGTTGCATTTAATCTGGACACAGGGCCCCTCCAATTGAAATTGATAACTGATTAAAAGTGAGCCTTCAGGGCATTATTATCTGAGATTTTAGGACACGTATTGATGATTAAAATGCATAGTCTATTGAGCAAACGTAGCTTCACATATGTTAACAACAAAATCAATGTTTGTTGTGTCTTACAAAATACAAGGACAATGATTTATTTATCAGGAAGTCAGTTGTACCACGAGGTAAGGTGCACAGTTCTATATTGAGAGGTGAAAATCCTGCCCATGGCACAGGTTCCTGGGGCCTTGAATGAAAGGAACAGATGGGCAGGAAGATGGGACATGTCAATGCAAGAGAACAGATATAACACTTCAAAAATTTCCCTGTGTTACCTGAAAAGAACCTTGTTACTTTTTGCTCAACAGTCCTTTAAGGCACGTGTCCTCAAGGTTAACTTGTTACAAAACATCTGCTCATGAAAAGGTTGTGAACCAAAGGCCTTTTATGATTGCTCGTCTGACATCTGTGGGGGGCTGAGTCATGACTATTTAAAAGTTAAGCCAGTCTTCGGAGGCGCACCCTTAGCTAGCCTCATACAAACACCATGCCTGGCTTGTCTGTGTTTTCTACGTCCTTGGACTCCAGGTTCTAGAGCACCAATGATGCCACTGGAATCTCTGTGCCCACTCAACATGGAGCCTGGAACACAGAGTCACTTAACAAGTGTGTGTAGCATGAATGATTCTCATCACTTATTCTTCAGGAGTATGAGAACACAGGATAGAGATGCCGACCGGTCTGAGGAAGACTGGCTTGTCTGGCAACGTCCATTCAGACCCTGGACCAATACATTTGACCTCAGATGCCCTGAAAGCAAACATTAATATTTATTGTGGAGTCCAGTAGGACTAACACAGAATTCTGGCTTTATACTCTGACTTCAAAATCTGCCCCTGGCTCCTGCTAATTTGTGGAGCATTAAGTGAAATTGTGAACGGTGCAACTCCAGTGACCTGCCTGAACCTTCCCTGCCTTGATGCTTTCTGCCATCTCAGCAGAAAAGTCCCTGCACTGACCTCCAGCACTTTGGATCTCCCAACCCCTAACTGTACTCTACCATGGCAAGGAGGGATCCTGACCCAAAGGAATAGTTTCCAACAGGGGATATTTTAATTTGTTTTCTTCCTTGAAGTCTTATCTTTGGGAATTTATCCCAAAGTTGGGAGCAGAGACTCTTTTCCTCAATGACAATCCCCAGGAGTTTCTGGTTATCCCTCCTTTTGGTGGATAAGTGATGTCTTACCTTGGGTGACCTGCATGAAAGTAACTGTCATCCCCCACTGCCAAACTTTAGAGCAATGGCTGAATAGGTTATTTATAACTGAAGAATTGGGCATTATTTATTACTTCTAGGATATCACATTGTGCTTTCTTTGTACTTCCCAGAGAGCTTGCATCCTTGCATAGTCTAACTTGCATTGTGTTTGTTTTTTTCTTGCAGGTTTGAGTAGCTACTTGGAAACAACTCTTTTGTAAATCTTATTCATTGTATTCCTCAGAACGCTGGCAGTGAACCTTATACAAATAAGGATACTAGAAATGCTTCCTAAATGTAAGAGAAAAACAGGGCAGATGCAAACATATCCAATTCCAGTGTGGTGGAATAAATAGTTAACCACCGAATTGAAATGAGACTTTTGACCTGTTTTGTGCTCAGACAACCTCTAGCCCATCCTGACTCCTTCATACTTCTGATCACCTACAAGTAGGTGTTATCTGTAGGTGATTCTCACTTTCTATAACTCTTCTGTAAAGTGATCCCACCTGGGTGAGATTCAAGTGGACGTTTCTATTCTTCATTTTTTATTTCTTTTAATTAATCAATTTATATATTTGAGACAGAGTCTCACTCTGTTGTCCAGGCTAGAGTGCTGTGGCATCAGCCTAGCTCACAGCAACCTCAAACTCCTGGGTTCAAGTGATCCTCCTGCCTCAGTCTCCCATGTAGCTGGGAGTATAGGAATCCACCATAATATCCAGCTAATTTTTCCATTTTTAATAGAGATGAGGTCTCACTTTGCTCCTGAGCTCAAGGGATCCTCCTTCCTGGGTCTCCCAGAGTTCTAAGATTACAAGTGTGAGTAACTGTGCCTAGCTTTCTTGATTTAAAAAAAAAAAAATTACACTTAAGAGTAAGGATGTGGGGAGGTGCCTGAGCCAGAGCAGGCCGCTGCGGGTCCGGCCGAGACGGAGCAGCTGGAGGACGAGGAGACGGCGGCGGCAGCAGGGAGGAGGATGGGGGCGAACCAGCTCGTGGTGCTCAATGTGTACGACATGGTTGGGCTGCTGTGGATCATTCCTTTTCTTCCATAAGTCTGCTACAGATATGAAAATACAGTAGTTGACCACCTCCCTACATTGACCATTTCCTTAAGTTGATGTCATATTCATAGACTGGACAAGTCCCACATGTACTCGATGGAAGACCACCTCTGTAAGTTGTATCTTGACTATTAGGACTGTGTAACATACAATATTAATTTACCCTCTATAATTTGACCAGTTCAGTTCACTCTACACCAAGAGGTAGAATCTGTGGACTTTGCCCCTTAGTTGTATTATTTTTGTCTTTAGTATAAGTTCTTTTTTCATGTTGTACTATTACCGTATGTTAAACCAGGCCTGATAACCTGTTGTTTATCATGTGTTGGGAAAGATTTTCAATGCAAAGGCCTGGTACATCCCGCAATTACTGAAAAATTTTATAGTTATTTGAGACATAATGGCCCAAAGGAAAGAACTCAAAGAGCTGACACTGAAGGAAAAAGTTGATCTTTTAAAAACAGTAATTGTATTGATTTTGTATGACACTGTCTGATTTTACTGTGTTTTGATTGTATATGATTTCATATGATATTTTCTAATGTCGTACAAGAAAGTAAAGTACATATATGTATCATTATAGTAGGCCTAGTTCCAGATGTTGACCGGTTTATTATAGTCCCTTGGGTGGTCAGCTTATAGAGGTTCTACTGTAATTGTATGTCATCTACATTAACTTCTTTTTTATTGAGGAATAGTATAATCATCAAAAGATGACTTAATTGTGCATGGTGCTCCTGAATTACTGCTTGCTATCTTCTCAGTGATTATGTTTCTCTTTGTACGTTGGGGTATTCTTTTACAAATAAAACATATGTTAAGAGCTATTTTCTGAGTCTTAAAAAAGAAGTTATTCATATATTCCTAATTTACTGGCATACCCATAGCAAAACAGGAGACACAGATTAGTTTCTAATGGTGGGACAAATCTCTGGTGTAGTATCTTTAGCAATCTTCATATTTCATAGATTTCAGATTTTGTGCTTTTCATTGCCTTGGCTACTAATAAATTTTTATAAAATAAAAAAAAAGAGTAAGGATGTGCAAAAATGAGAATTAGATAAGTTTCTTTTGAGCCTCTTTGACTTCCAGCTGGTTTTGTTCTCCCTGTTGTCTGCCTGCAGTGGTCTCCTTCTGCTCTGGGGATGTTTGGTGACCTTATATGGTCCTGTCTTTCTTTCTAACTGGATCTCTCTAGTTCTCCTTAAAAAACCTTCTCTCAGTGTAATTCTGCTGGAAGGATTCCAATATATGAATTAATTGTATGATGTTAATGAATGATAGCAGCTTAAGCATTTTCTAGCCTGAAGGGATTTGCATTTTGACAAGGGGCAATGCCCTAAACCAAAGAAATAAATAGCTAATGGAAGCGTTTATGTCTCCAGGTATGACATGAAAGGTCAGAAAGGTCACAAAGCCTTCCAGACCCTGTTATTGGCTGCTGGCTCCACAAGGACAGGTGACTGCCTCTCCCACAGTCCCGTGCTCCTTTATCACCATGAATACTCAAGAAGTTATTTTATGCCAGACTCATTAGAAAAGGGGAAAATGTCAACACAATGTTTCAAGTCATTTCTGAAGTTAGTAGGGTGGGGCTGGGATATGGGCAGGGGTAAGAACAGCACAGAGGGAGGGAAAAGGGCAGTAGCTTGGGGACTGGAAGAATTATCTCTTTAATCTGAATGCCATTACAATATAATATTAGAGATACAGAGTGCATACATTTTTAAACACTTCCCAGAGATCAAATTATAGGTATAATCCAATTTTTCTATAAAATGAAAAAAGATTGATTCATAATTTGTGAGGAAGGGGAGCTGTGAAGACAACAAATTTCAGGTCCATCACACATAATGTGTTAAAATTTTAAAAGCGAATCCATAATGGTAGCTCTGTATCTTGAGTTAGTGTATAATAAGGAATACCAATTTTTATAAATAAGTGCCTTAGGGCTACTTACCAAATTATTATTAATTGAAATGTATGGCCAATTTGTCATTTCTAAGAATAGTGGGACAAGCAGCTCTGCAGGCACATGATTTTGAAGAAAGTCAATAAAATAAATTTGTTCAATAACAGGAGAACTCAGCTGCATTAGTTGAACTCATGACTTTTTTGGAAAACAACAAATCACATACTCACAAAATATGATGCCGGTCTTTGGATAGGTCATACACGCGCCATCACAGATGTGAGCAAAAGGGCTTGAGAGGGCTTGGGCAATGATTCTGTCTCAAATAAATGTAGTGAGCTTACGAATGCATGCTATTGTATTAACTTTCATGTTTCAACTGACTGTTGAAACTTAATAACTATCTCATATCATTTGTCTTTTAAAAAGAAAAATTAATGGTCTCGTAATCCATGGAAAGAGTTGAAATTAGGTTGTACAGCATGAATTTTTAGCTATTTCACAACAAACAGAACAATGATGATAATGGTTATTAAAACCAATCACCTATGGATTAATCTGTCTTCTCCACCTGTGAAATGGCCCTACCACTTTCTAAATTATTCTTACCTCTTCATTTTTGCCTACAACTAATTCATCCACCTTAGGAGATTAGACACATATGAAGAGTTAGATTTGATATAATCATGTACATATATAAAAATGAAAATTAGGTTAGGAGACATGAAGAATAATATGAGAATATTAATCATACATAAGAATTTTGAGCCCCAGTAACAAAGGTCAGATATAACAGAGGAGATGCAATATTTAAATTAATTATTTGACTAAAAAATTTCCAGAACTGATGAAAAATATGAATCTACCTATGATGGGACCACACCACATGCCAACACAATAAATTTTTGGAAATTTACAACTAGATATACACAGTGAAAAACTGCAGAGCACTACATAAAAGTAGATGGTCTTTCAACCAAAGCCACAGAGGAAAGACAGGACAGTTCAACAAAGGATGAAACCATAAGCCAATATAACAGTAACTTTCAAGCCCCTAGGGGAGATAATTTTTAAGATAAAAATCAAAACCATCTGTTAAGAATGAGGGTAAAATAGAGGTATTTTCATTAAAAAATAAGTTTTCATAGGTAATCACTAAGGAAGTATTAAAATCATATGCTTCTTAGAAGAAGGAAAATGGTCTCAAAAATAGTCTGACTATTCAGCCATTGAACACAGATGGTGACTTTACATATTTTTTATTACCTGGATGGAGCTGAAGAACATTCCCCTTAGCAAAGTGAAGAATGGAAAAACAAGTGTCCCATGTACTCAATGATAATTTTAACTAGTAGATGAACAACTGCAAGTCCACAAGAGAAGAAAAACACTATTAACTCCAAGAAGCGAGGGAAGGGGCCCAGTAAGTTCCCACCTAAGGGGTGCAGTGTAGGGTTATAAGGTACACCTCCCGGCTGAGGACTCAAATACAACTCAGATTTTTCCTAACAAATATGAACAATGTAACCTAATCCTATGCACCCTTATATTAATTTGAAATATAAAATAAAGAAGAAATGGTGAAAAGTAATTGTTTAATAAACAAATCAAAACAAATACTGTCTATATAAATAGCCACAATAGACTAATTTAGGGAACTTAAGAAAAGAGCACAACATAAATGAGAGGAGGGGGTGAGCAGTAATCTATATTAAATGTTCCAAAATCCTTGTGTGATTTCAAGGTAGGATTAATATATTGAGGAACATATTCTATTAATCATGCATATTTACATGTCTAGGGTAACCAGTAAAATCATAGAAATAGCTTCCAAACCAGTAGATGTAAGACAGTAGAATAAGAAAAATAAAAAGATTAACAAAGGGGCATACAAGAAGTACAAAATAGGATGACAACAGTAAGTTCAAGCACATTGGTAATAACAATAAAGGTAAATAGTCTTCAATTGCCAATTAAAACCCAGAGATAACTAGACTGAATATAAACACAAAACCAGCCATTTACTGTGTATAGGGGAAATGCCTATAAGAAAGGGGAAAGGGAGGTGGGTGGGTCGATAGAGAAAGGGTTAGTAGGGGGACCACACCTGTGGAGCATACTGCAAGTACAAGTTGGGTCTATCAGGTGTAGAACACAAATGTCTTAATGCTGTAACTGGGTAGATGAGGTGAAAGTTACATTGATTTGGAGCACTTAAGCACTCCAATTTGTACAAATAATCAAGACATTGAATCCTATAATGGCATAAATGTATGTATGATCTATGTACAAATGACTTAATAATAAAAAAAAGAAAACAGAATAATTAAAAAAAAGGGAATGGAAAAGCTATAGCAGGTAAATGTTGGCCAAGAAAAATTTGGAGAATATAAAATATTCCTAAAGACAAAAGCCTTTGGGAGTAGGACTGGTCACTACATAATGACAAAAAAGGATCAATTCACTAGAGATTTATAATAATGGTCATAAATTTACACATATTGGCATCAAAATGTATTTAACAATTGCTAGAACTACAAAGAGAAATCTCTCATTATAATGAAATATTTTGATACAAGGTTTTTCAATTATTAATAGATAAAGCAGATAAAAATAATGAATGTATAAAATATTTTACCAGTACAATTAACATGACTGATTTACTGAACCCTGCATACAACTAGAAATATTGCATTCCTATCAAGAAACCTGGGGCATTAAAAAACTTATTCATATAGTAAGCCATTAGGTACTCAAATCAGTACTCACAGACTATTTTCTCTGACCACAATTCAAATAAATTAGAAGTTAATAACTAAAGAATTAATTTTAAAATCCCCATGTAATTGTAAATGAGACACACACAGAGTACTGAATAACTCACAAATCAAAAGCTTTTTAATGAAAATTAAAAATATTTAAACTGAATGATAACATTATATTGGAATGATAGTCAACAAAATTTCTAGCCTTATTATTTGCAGCTATGCCATCAAATTAAGAAGTCAAAAAAAACAGAAGAAGGCTAAAGAAAACAGAATAACAGAAATAATAAAGACATCTTTAAAACACAAGGAAAATAAGAACTAGGTTAAAATGGATGGTTAAGAAAGTCAAAGCTGTTTCTTTGCAAAAACTATTAAAATAGACAATATGGTGGCCCAATGGATTAACAGAAAAAGAAAGAAGAAACAAATGAAATATACTTGGCCTACAAATGAGAACATAACTGTGAGCGTATCAGAGGTTTAAAAAATAATAAAAAGCTCTCAAGAGAAATTATGGCAATAATTGGAAAATTTACTGAAAATACGGACAGAACTGACAGAAAAAATATCATTTAAAATATAGAAAAGTGAAATAGTTCTTTCACTATGAAAGCATTTCAACTGAAAAATGGGTCAAAGATGAAAACAAACATCTTAAAAGAAATCATAGAACATAAACATATATTAAAATTTCATTAGTGGTTTGGGATATGCAGTTAAAACTACAATGATAAACATTTTACTGTTTTTATGTTTGGCAAAAAGACAAGAAAAGTGACTATACTAAATGCTGTTCTTGCTGAGGCTCGGTCTGGTGGGTATTAAAATCGGTTTAATTATTTTAGAAGAAAAAATTGGTACTATTGAACCTTTAAAAGCTTAAAAGGATTTTAATGTTAAACCTTTATAAACTTAACTCTCCAGAACTCTTCTTTTAGTCATACATCTGAGTAATTCTTGTTCATGTGCACCAAGATATATTGCTTGTTATAATAAAAATATAGAACATCCATTAGCAGGTGAATTGATATATAAATGTGGTATAATAAATATTGGCATATTTTAGACAGTGATGAAATGAATGCGCTGTAGCTATAATAATAACTATATATGGATAAGTCTTAAAGAAATAGTCATAGAAAGATGGAAATGCAAGTATCCACTGTACTCAATAATAATATGAACCAACAGAAAAATAACTACATGACCATCAAGAGAAAAATCACAAATATAGGGGGGCAGAGCAAGATGGCTGGGACTGGAAGCAGCTTCCGAAAAAGGTTTCTGTCCAAAAGGGAAGATAACCTCCAGAAACTGCGCAATTAAGCTGAATACTGGGAGCCCGGCTGAGAAAGAGAAGTGATTTCTGCAGGTCACCTCTGCTGAGACAGGCTGTGACCCTCAAAAAGCAAGCTTCAGGTACAAAATTCATCTGAAAGGAAGAGTGTCCGTCCCCTCCCCAAAGAAAGCTCTGAGTTTCTTGCTTTTTTGTTTCCTTTCTTTTTTTTTCTCCTCTTTTGCTCCTGTGGGTTTTCTACAGACAAGTGGTGAACTGTGGACCTCTTGTCTCATCCCACGGAAGAGTGCTGTGAGAAATGGGGTATGCTTCCCCTGAGTACCCCAGTGTGACTCTGAAAATCTATTGCTAGGCAGAAAAACTGAACTAAAGTTTTCTCCACCATTCTGAACTTACTGGACACCCTTTACCCCTTACCTGATGAACCAGAAGCTTAACCCCTGCTGTGACTGAGGGAAAAGGTCCCTAAGCAGCACCCCTACACCTGCCTGCTGGAACAATCGCTCCACCAGGAAAGACTCCGGGGGGGGGGGGCACATTGAGCCTCCTTCCCTCCGACTAGGGAAGCTGCAGGTAAGTGCCTGGCCCTGCGCCCTGTGCTTGCCAGGCTTCTGCAGGCCCACTGTCTGCTAGAAACTCTGATGGCAACCACCAGACCTTGCCCCTGGCCAGGAACTCCCCAGATGACTGCGGGCCTCTGCCTGGCACCCGCAGGGACACTGCAGGCCTGGCCCTGGCCAGTAAAGTCCTTGGCGACCGTGCAGCTCTGCACCCCAAGCCTGCAGGGCTTCGGCAGACCTGCCTTCTGCCAGAAACTCCACCTGCAACCACCAGGCCTCTGCAGGCCTGCCCTCCCGCCAGGAATTTCCCTGGCAGCTGCCTAGCCCTGCACCCTGTGCTTGCCGGGCTTCCGCAGGCCCGCCGTCTGCTAGAAACTCTGCTGGCAAGTGCCAGGCCTCTGCAGGTCTGCCCCCCACCAGAAACTCCTCCAGCGACTGTGCAGGCTTCTGCCTGGCACCCGCAGGACCCCCCCACCCCCCGCAAGCCTGCTCCTGGCCAGTAAATCCCCTGGTGACCATGCGGACCTGTGGCTGAGCCTGCAGGGCTTCTGCAGGCCTGCCTTCTGCCAGGAACTCTGCCTGCAACTGCCAGGCCTCTGCATGACCACTCCCCAGCCAGGAATTTCCCTGGCAGCTGCCTGGCCCTGCACCCTGTGCTTGCTGGGATTCCGCAGGCCCGCCGTCTGCTAGAAACTCTGCTGGTGACCGTCAGGCCTCTGGAGGTCTGCCCCCAGCCAGGAACTCCCTGCTGACTGAGTGGGCCTCCGCCTGGCACCAGCAGGGCCCTCGCAGGTCTGCCCCTGGCCAGTAAATCCCCCGGCGACCATGCGGCCCTGTACCCCAAGCCTGCAAGGCTTTCGCAGGTCTGCCTTCTGCCAGGAACTCTGCCTGCAACCGTCCGGCCTCTGCAGGGCGGCCCACGGCCAGGAACTCTCCCAGCAACTGCCTGGCCCTGCGCCCATGCTTGCGGGTTTCTGCAGGTCTGTTGTCTGCTAGAGACTCTGCCCATGACCACCAGGCCTCTGCAGGTCTTCCCCCAGCCAGGAACTCCCCCGACGACCACACAGGCCTCTGCCTGGCACCTAGAGGGCCCCTGGCCAATAAATTCCCTGGCAACCATGTGGCCCTGCGCCCGAGCCTTCAGGGCTCCTCAGGCCTGCATTCTGCCAGCAACTCCGACAGCAACCATCAGGCCTCTGTAGGCCCACCCTGGGCAAGGAACTTCCCTGGTGAACACCTGGCCCTGTGCCCCGTGCTTGCTGGGCTTCCACAGGTCCGCCGTCTGCTACAGACTCTGCTGGCAATTGCCAGGCCTCTGCAGGTCTGCCCTTGGGCAGGAACTCCCCTGGCGATTGTGTGGGCCTCTGCAGGCCAGCCTTCTGCCGAGGACTCCGGTGGCGACCGCCAGGCCTCTGCAGGCCTGCTCCAAGCCAGGAACTCCCCCGGCAACCGCCAGGCCCTGCATCCCACACTTGCCGGTCATCTGTAGGTGTGCTTTCTGTGAGTGACTCCGCCTGCGACTGCCAGGTCCTGGGCCAGGGTCACTCCTGGAGAGTGCGCTGGCCTCTGCCTGGCATGAACGGGACCTCCACAGGCCAGTCTTCTTCCAGGGACCCCCACCAGCGACTGCCAGTCCTCCTTGCAGGCCCACCACTGGCCAAAAACTCCCCGGATAACACCACGGCCCTGCGTCCACCATTTGAAGGGCCAGATGCAACGGTGAAAAACAACCATGGGGCGGAATCAACGGAAAAACTCTGGCAATACGAATAATCAGAGTAGACCAACCCCTCCATGTAACGACAAGGCAGACACAGCCCAAGATCTCCTGCATAGGCAAATGGCTGAGATGTCTGAAATTAAATTCATAATCAGGATTGCAAATAAGATCAGTGGAATGGAGAAAAACATGGAATTAGAATTTCAATTCTAATTCAAAGTAATTCAAAAGATGGCCCAAAAGATGTCTCAAGAATTCAACAAATTCAAAGACAAAATGACCAAAGATATTGACACATTAAGACAAGAAGTTGCAGCCCTTAAAGATCTGAGAAATTCAGTAGAATCCCTCAGTAACAGAATGGAGCAAGCAGAAGAAAGGATTTCTGACATGGAAGACAAAACTTTTGAACACTCCCAAACCTCCAAAGAGCAAAAGAAATGGAAAGCAAGAACAGATCACTCTCTCAGAGAACTCTTGGATAATTCAAAGAAAACCAATATGTGCCTCATAAGGGATCCCCGAAAGCAATGAAGCAGCTTCACAAGACACATAATCTCTTATTCATGAGATTATGAAAGAGAATTTTCCAGACATGCCAAGGGATTCTGAAATTCAGATAGTAGACAGTTTCAGAACCCCAGCACAACTCAACCCGAATAAGACATCCCCCATGCACATCATAATTAAGTTCACTGAAGTAAATATGAAGGAGAAAATTTTGAAAGCATCCAGACGCATGAAATCGATAACCTAGAAGGGGAAGAATATTAGAATAAGTGCAGATTTCTCTGATCAAACCTTTCAAGCTAGACGAGAATGGTCATCGACTTTTAATCTCCTAAAACAAAAGAACTTTCAACCCAGGATCCTGTATCCAGCTAAACTGAGTTTCATCTATGATGGAGAAATTAAATACTTCAATGACATCCACATGTTGAAGTAATTTGCTATAACCAAACCAGCTCTCCAGGATATTCTCAGACCTATCCTCAATAATGACCAGCGTAATCCTCCAACGCAAAAGTAAACTCATCCAGAAACTTTTTATCAAATTCCAACTTCAAATTCCAACAATGACAAAAGGATTAAAAATTTCCACTAGATTTTCTAAAGATTTATTAATATTTTCAATTAATGAGAATGGTTTAAGTTGTCCTCTAAAGAGGCATAGATTGGCTGACTGGATACAAAAACTCAGGCCAGATATCTGCTGCATACAAGAATCTCATTTTACGTTAAAAGAAAAAATTAGACTCAAGGTGAAGGGATGGTCATCTATATTCCAGGCAAATGGAAAATAGAAAAAAGCAGGTGTTGCAATCTTATTCACAGATACAATGGGCTTTAAACCAACCAAAGTAAGGAAGGATAAAGATGGACATTTCATATTTGTTAAAGGTAATACTCAATATGATGAGATTTCAATTATTAATATTTATGCACCCAACCAGAATGCACCTCAATTTATAA
>CAUYON010178324.1:0-12160 GCA_963573935.1 Arctocebus calabarensis
GTGCATGTGGCTCAGAGGAGTAGGCCTCTGGCTCCATATGCTGGAGGTGGCAGGTTCAAACTCAGCCCTGGCCAAAAATCCACTTTTCATTTTTTACCTTCATTCGTGGTTCCCTCTCATTTTCTGTTTGTTCCATTTTCAAATCTTAGGCTTTCTTTTGAAGAAAATTGTTTTCTATTACATTAATCTTCCTTTAATAAAATCATACCACATCTATGTATAGTATAATAAGAAACCACTTGGCAAAATAACTAGAGACTCATAAAATTAAATGGTAAGAAAATATATTTTACAGTCATACTTACCTTGCTATAGATCTATAAATATAAGCATTGACACTTTCCTGTTTTGTGATTATGGGTTACCTAAGTCCCAGTATCCTAAAAAAAAAAAAAAAAAAAACAACTGAGGATAATAACTGTTCAAACTCTGTGCCTTATTGTCCAAAGCTCAGCACAATTCTTGGTATGTAACAAGAGCTCAATAACCATTCACTACCATGATATCAGTCAGGTAATTTGGGCCCTGGACATGGTTATGCTATTGATAATGTGACTTTGAACATATCTTCTTTTCAAATCAATGTCATTAATTCTACATTAAAGACAAAATTATACATTTCTAGTTTGGTTCATCAAATTATGTTAGTAAAGGTCTACATGTAATCATTGAAGTCCAACATTATGGTTGTACCATATATTATTTTGTAGTGATAGTTGGTTAACTTAGATATATTAAAGTAAAGCACAGATGGAAGCAAAATGAGGTCTTCATACAGAAAGCTCTCACATGTCATTCTTTCAAATAAAGTGGGGAATAAATAATACATGCTTAGTAAGGAATAAGTAATCAGGAAATGGTACATTTAAATCCAGAGATGTGGCTACCTCCCTAGGTAGCAAGTATATGAGATGACAAAGGAAGAAGATAATAGGAACAACATTGTCTTAGAAAGACTTGTCCATATTAGGGAGTCTGTCCTTGGGCTTCCATTTCATTATTCTACTTCATAACTTACATACAATTTACATAAATTCTTTCTTAAGTTTCAGATATCACATGCAATTCTAAAAACCATTACCTATTATTAAATATTCTTTTCTAAATATTGTGCCAGTTTAAAATCTAAAATGTATCATACATTAAAGGGAAAAAATCATGAATCTTGACTTGAAGAGTGTTTGCAAATTAGTTTTTAAACTAAACTGAGATGAGATAAAAACACACAAATCTATTACACTTCTCTTCCTCTCAGTTTATAACTGAAATTGGATTTTCGAATCATTCCCCAGTATGTGTCTATTCTTACAGCTTGGTTTTACCCAGATATGTATTTTTCTTGTTCATTTTCATGAACATCACTGTACTTTATGCCTTTTATTCATTTTAACACTCAGTAACATGGTAAAAAATTAACTGAGAAGCAAAGTAACTTAATCAGAAGTGTTTTCTGCGTATCGCAACATATTAAAAATTGCTTTTAGTTTGAATTTAAAACCTGGTGCACAGAGGCAAACAAAGAACAAAGAAGCATGTTGTTGGACTTAGTTGTATATTGGCCTCTGAGGATGGGCTTCTAAGTATAAGCTTATAGAAATTCCTTCTAGCTGGAAGTCACGAGCGTTCCCTCCTGCTGTTTTATCCCTGCACTTGCTTGGACACTGGAATCACTGTGAGACTCGATTCATAGACATTCAGTTGAGCTGTGAGGCTCAAACCATGGCGCTTTCACACGTAACATCTTGTATTTTTTCTATGACAAGATACTTACACTAAAATCCATAAAATAAAAATGCATTTTAAAGGTTTAAAATGATCCTGTGTAATAGGAATATAACTTTCTGAACCACACTAAATTATGACAAGTTGTTCAAATTTACATCTTTCTCTTCATCTCAGTGGTATGCATCTGCATAAAGTGTCTATGAGGAACAAAAATATATCAAATAAACAGACATGAGAAAGTGTGAGTTTGGCCAGAATGAAGACATATCATTGAAACATGGGCACGAGGCCCAGCATTTTTCAGAAACACCTGAATTCTGTATTCAATGCAGTGTGTAAAGTTTCCATGACTATTTTATAACTTTATGATTTAAACTTAATTAAGTAAAACATAAGTAAAGTTCCAATGAGTTTGATGGCTTTGCTTTTGTGTCTGTAAACTTCATGAGGTCAGGAACTGTATTAGACAGCTTTCCCTTAATTTTAACCCCCAAAGTTTATTTGAAAACACTAAGGTTTAAATTTTCTCACGTTATATGTCAGCTCTAAGTAAACCAAGACTCTGCTATACATATCTTCATCCTGGAATCCAGGCTGAAGAATCAGCCACTATCTGAGATAATAGCATAATCAACCACTATGCTATTCTCATAGCAGAGAGAAAAATTTTAGGAAACTACTTGACTTCTTAAAATCTCTCCTTATCAATGGCATGCATCATTTTTGCTTACATACCATTGGCCAGGACCAATAGCATAGCCAAGTTTGATTAAACAGAAAGTCTTTTTCTACTTGGATGTACACTGCCAGCCATAGGGCAATGCATGAGGTTCACATTCCCCTTAGATGGAAGGCAGCAAGTAATTTTAAATAATGATGCAATTCACTAAAAGAACTCAGTCTGACATTCATGACCATATTCCTTTGTATTAACAAAAGTTTCCCTTCCTTCCTTCCTTCCTTCCTTCCTTCCTTCCTTCCTTCCTTCCTTCCTTCCTTCCTTCTTTCTTTCTTTCCTTTTCTCTCTCTCTCTCTCCCTTTCTTTCTTCCTTTTTTTTTCTTTCTTTCTTTTTAAGTGACAGGACAGACTTTATTGATAGGGAGAAAGACTGATAAGCATGAGAAGGAAAAGAGGGGGAACAGAACTTCTGGTGTGCAGCAGAAGAGGGCAATCCAAGTGGGAAGCCCCCAAGGACAGTTTCTATCACTTACTAGATAAAAAGTGTCATTCATTCCACAGTTATTCTAACATTCATTATTAGTTGTCTAGTTTGTATACAGAATACATTAGATGCTTGGAATAACAGTGGCAGCCAATCACCCCTTGAATCATAGAACTCATATTCTTTTTTTTTTTTTGCATTTATTATTCATTTTCATTTCATTTTTAGTAACTGCTTATTCACATACATTGTCCCTTTTATTTTATTCAGGCTAATATGAGGGTACAAACAACCAGCTCAAAATATTCGATTTTGTTAGGTAGAGTTTTTGTGGATATATCCCACACTCAAAAGGTGTGTCAAACACCCCCCCACAATAAACTGCAAAGCTACTCCACAGCTAAGGACACAAAGACTGAAGAAAATAGACAATCAGACAACCTTCAGAATGGGGGAAGATTTTTACATATTACAAATCTGACAATGGCTTGATAACTAGGATCTGCAGAGAACTCAAATTAATCAACAACAACCAAAAAAGCAAACCATCCAATCTATCACTGGGCCAGACACATGAATAGAACCTTCTCTGATAAAGACAGACAAATGGCTAACATATGAAAAAATGTCCATTGTCCTTAATCATCAGAGAAATGAAACTCAAAACCACCCTAAGATATCACCTAACCCCAGTAAGATGAGCCCACATCACAATGTCCCAAAGCTGCAGATGCTGGCACAGATGTAGAGAGAGAGAGAGGGAGAGTATTACACTGTTAGTGGGATTGCAAACTAATACAACCTCTTTGGAAAGAAGTATGGAGAATCCTCAAAGAACTCAAATTAGATCTCTCATTTGACCCTGCAATCCAACTACTAGATATCTACCCAGAACTTACATTCTAATGATAGGAGAGAGATAATAAACAAAATAAGTTAAAAGTACTGCAGTAAGATAGTGATACTTTGTGTAAGATCAAATAAGCAGTTACGGGAAAGTAATAGAAATACCGTGAGGAATGAGAAAGAACAGTGTGGAGATCTGGCTGGAAGGGGGTTGGAGTGAGAAGAAATATCCGATGAAAAGTATCCAAATGAGAATGTGGCAAATGAGTTTGAGAAACAACAAGAGCCTGTTGTAATGCAGTGGTGGCAAAATTCCACCCCCATCCCCTTAGGGTTCAGCTGGTACTGAAAATGAAATTGACACAAGATAGATTAATAAAAGAAAATTATACAAATGTGTTTGCTGCAAGTTTTATGTGTCATGAAAGTCCGCACAAAGAAATGAAGACCCAAAAAAGCAGGTAGAGTCATTTACTTACTTATATATGGAATTGGACAAAAAAAAAAAAATAGTAAGTTGTGATGAAGCCACTAAATTATATGGGGAGGCTCAAAAGGTTAGAGTTATTTTAACAAGGTCTGTACAGAAATCTTTCCATTTCAACTTATCTTTGAGGATCTTTGTTGCATCTTTCACATTGGAATTATATCTTTTGCTTTTAAGAAACACGAGGAAGGTCAGAGTGATCTTTTTGTACTTCCTGGTTATTTTTGGTTTGGTTTTTTTTTTTTTTTTTTTTTGCAGTTTTTGTCCGGGCTTGGGTTTGAGCCCACCACCTCCAGCATATGGGTCTGGCGCCCTACTGCTTTGAGCCACAGGCGCCGGCGCCGCCCCTGTACTTGCTGTTTTTCAATGGCCTTTAATGTAAACAGGCAATATGCGAGAGTGGTATATTTTTAACATCTTCAGTAGCTAGAGCTGAGGCTGAAGGAAGGGACATGGTAAGAGGTAAGATCGAAAAGATATCAGTGATCCAGAATTTGTAGAAATTGTGGACCTTTAATAAATATATTCAGCTTTTCTATAACTAAATTGGGAAATCTTGGAGCACTAGGAGAAGTGACACGATATGATTTACATTTTAAAAGATCATCCTGGCTGCAATATTGGAAACAGATTGACATGGAATTGAGATGGAGAAGGAAGTCTACTTATGAGTGCAAAGTAACAAATTAGGTGAGAGATGACAATTACAGGCAGGAATCAGGGGTGGTGATAAGAAACAACTGGCTTCTGGATATATTTTAATAAAGATAAAACCCATAAGATTTCCATCTACATTTCCATGGAGCGTGCATTAAAGAAGCATCAGGGATTATCCCAGGAGTTTACCTGAGTAAGTGAAAGATTAATGACGTGGATTAACAGAAGCAATGTACTCAATTTAGTCTCATCTGCTTTTTCAATATATATTTTGAATATGAGAAGAATGTTCTTTTAAATAATCATATTTTGAATCTGTGCTTGTGTGATTTGCTTAACCAAATTAACAGTAATATCTGATATAAAAGTCCTTTCATATTGGGGTTTGCTTTTAATGGAACCCTGAGCTTCCATGTAAAAAATCCCAGACACATGCCCAGATAATAGGAAACATAGAGGGTTCTTGACAACAAACAAGCAAGCCTTCAAAACAGAACCCGCCTTTCTGATTGGTAGCTAACCTCAGATGCATGAATGGGATCAGCTGAAAGCAATAGGATGAATCATCTAATCCTACCTCGAACCGACAGTAAATCCACATGAATGTTTGCGGGGTAGAATCTACATAAAGGTGAATGTTTGCTAGGTAATATCCTGTCTCTAGCCAGTAGATACAATGACATTACTATTGATTTTGATGGTGACAATTTTGCGGGGTTCGGTTTTAAAAAAAATTAAGACTAGAAACTTATCTGGGGATACGTTAAGTCTATTAGATATCCAAGTAGACGACATTATCAAGGGAAATATAATTGCCAACCAGCCTCAAGGGCAGCATTAAGTTCAGGGAGCAGTTAGCAGTTTTTGTCTTGTTCTCAAGTTGTGTGGAGATAGAAGAGGAGGGGGCAGAGAGCTGGACTTACTGGGTATCTGTGAGATGTTAAGAAGTTGAATGTTGGTAGACTCAAGTAAATGAAAATTCAGTTAGAGGAAATAAACAAAAATTGTTCGGGTCTTTCATTATATTCTCCCTTTTCAAATATTTCAGTCAATTACTTAGGACCTATGAATCTATGTTTTGTGCTGAAATATGCAGAACAAAAATAAATATAATATCAATAATATTGTAAGAAAAATGTCAATTATTTGGAAAGGCAGATTAGCATACATGAAACCAGATGAAATAGATTAAATGAAGAACTGCATGATATCAACAACAAGGTTAGTAGAAATATGGGGTTAGTAAAAGCGATGAATTAAAGCAGCAGAGTAAAACCCTGGCAAATGATAAGTAGGATTTTTTTTTTTTTTTTTTTGGTAGAGAATGGGGAAAGTAGAAAAGAGCATTCGCAGAGGCATGGAAGAAATATGAAAGAATTAAATTGTGAAGTGGAACAAAAATCCGTGTTGTGATTAAAGTTTGTTATTAGATAGTTATTACTAACTGCCATCAATCTCAGATTGTCAATGGCAACAAATAAATCCATCCAGTGAGTAAATGCCAAGTTCAGCACATCACATCACTACTGGAAATTCTTACAAACAAAACAGAAATGTGAGGTCTGACAATTAAGTTTGTGAACTTGCCACCCTGTACCTACACTGGCAGCACTGTACCACCAACTCGGTAAGGTTTCAGGGTCTCACAGCTGTGCTTGGGTCTCTGTGTCTCGCTGAGTGGAGTTCGTTATTGCTGCGTGTGTTTTTGTGTGTTGTCACGAGAATGTCAGAGCCTGAATTAAAGCAACAGATAAACATTAAATTTCTTGCTAAACTTGACAAGAGTGGAAGTGAAATCAGGGATGTTTTAGTGCAAGCATGTGAAGATAATGCCATGAAGAAAACAGCAGCATACAAATGGATTGAATGTTTTTCTGAGGGGAGAGAAAGCCTCACAGATGAAGGGAAGTCTGGTCAGCCAGTAATGAACAGAACTGATGAAAACATTGCAAACATTTGTGGAATTGTGCATCCAAATTGTTAATTAGCCTTAAGAAGCATAGCAGACCAAGTAAACATCAATAGAAAAACAGTTAGGCCAGGCGCAGTGGCCCACCCCTATCCTGACAATCTGTGAGGTTGAGGTGGGCAGATTAACTGAGCTCAGGAGTTCAAGACAAGGCTCAGCAAAAGCAAGACCCCACCTCTAAAAAATCAGTGGGCATTGTGGCAGGCACCTGCAGTTCTAGATCCTTTGGAGGCTGAGGCAAGAGGATTGCCTGAGCCCAAGAGCTTGAATTTGCTGTGAGCAATGAAACCATGGCACTGTACCAAAGGTGACAAAGTGAGACTCTGTCTCAAAAAATAAAAATAAAAGAAAACAGGAAAATCTTAGTTGAAAATCTTGGCATGAGAGAGGTGTGTGCAAAAAATATCCTGAAGGAGCTCACTAATTAACACTGTCTGTGAGGGAGACTTTAGCCAGTCAACAAATAACTATATTGGAACGCTCTCTCTATGCACCTGATCTGGCCCCCCGTGAATTTTTTCTTTACTCAAAGATAAAGGAAATGTTGAAAGGAAGACATTTTGATGATATTAAGGACATTAAGGGTACTATGACAAAAGATCTGATAGTTATTCCTGAAAAAGAGGTCCCAAATTGTTTGTTTTTAAGTTTAATTAAATCAGAGATATCTGTATTACCAATTCTATTCCGGGGTAACCTCAGAAAAGTTAATTAATGTCTATGGATTCAATTTACATTTGAATATTTAATGAAAGTTTTGATGTTAAGGGATCTCAGGTCTCTTACACTCTATGATTTTGAGACTTAGCCCTAGTCTCTGACGTCTTTTTATTGCTCTAGTATGTTATTTATTCTTTGCTTAAGGGCATCATTAACATATAGAAGTTGTAGCTCACAGAATTGTGTCTGAGTTTGATGGACTCCGAAATTGCCTGCCATTTTGCCTCATATAACTGGACTATTCTGCTCATAGATCAGCTCCTTAAAGCTGAGACACCCCCATGTGAGAGCCACTAGCCACAGGAAGATATTTAAGTTTACATTCATAACAATAATTCAAGTAAAAAAATTAACATCATAAGTTGCACTAGCCACATTTTTAGTGTTCAATAGTCATATCTGAGGATGTACAAGACTCCCATCTTTGCAGAAAATTCTACTTGATAGTGCTATTGTAACTTATTCATGACATCATAGCTCCTATAATGGTAGTACATCAAGGCCCAAGTCTGATCTGCTATGGGTTTAGGGATTTTTGACCCAAACCACAGCTTCTAATAAATTATTTGCTCTAAGCTCAATATCTATGTTCTCAAGTTACAGTGTGAGAAAAATTATGCATTGCTTCTGTACTATCCCCAGCCTCAGATATCAAGAACAATAAAATAGCCATCACGATCTATAAGGACTTACTACATATGGCTTTAAGTGCTCCATGAACTCATCCATCACCTGAAAGTGATAAAACTCTGAGTCTCAAAAGTCATAATGTGTTTTAGTAAAATAAATAGGATTATGGACCAGACCAATCTGATGTGCCATCCTTTTCTTTTATTCCATGCAGCACATTGCCTCACATTCATAGGACTTCTATATTTTGTGGGAGTAATGTTCCTACAGATCACACCTCCTCCTCCATATTTAAAAATGATGGAGGGTTTGTAAATTAAGACTAGGAAAAAAAAATCCTAGTTCACCCTTGAAATAAACTATGAAGGTTAACCTAATGTCTTAAAAGTTAATGAATGTTAATTGATAATGAAATGCAAAATTTTTCTTCTTTAATAAAATTAAAGTTGTTTATTTCTGTTTTATAATCTGAAACCTACTGTTTAATATACAGGTGTAGTATATATTATGTATTAGAATGTTTCTTAAAGTTCTAGTCATATTGACATTACTAAGGAATGTATATTTGTGATATATATGCCCTTTTATTAGTAATGGAAATGTGTCAAAGATTATTTTCCTTGAAAAACAATTCTCTCCAAAATTTCTGGTTGCCTAATAAGCTAAAGTCACCCTTTGAAGAACAGCATATAAGCTATCTTATTCATTCCAAATTATATTATATACTAAATTTATGGCCAGAACTTGTAAAAAGAGATCCACTCTAGTGGATCAAAAATCTATATGTTACGTAAAGAGTCATGTTAAGTTAAAACAAAAATAAATCTCTCCTTCTTACAAAAGATGAATGGTATTTTTTTGCTGTTTGCATTCTTGCTTACTTGAAGTACTATTTTCTAAAATGAGTATTTGGCTCATGTTCTTCCTTATGTCCACACATAGACAGTTTATCAGAATATCCACTTGGGTCAGCAGCAGCAGACTGCAGGTGTTTTGAACATTTATTAAGAATACGGGCTGTACAGATTTTGCTAGTAGCTCCAACAATCTAAGCGATCTTAAGCAAGTAACAAAACCTCTCTGCACCATTTCCTCATTTGTAGTATGGAAATAATACTCCTACCTTATAAAAGTAACTAAATTATTTTGTAAGTAAAGAGTTTACAATTGTGCCTGGGGTAGTACATTCTCTGTGTTAGCAATTAACTATTTAGATATGCTTATGAAAAAGTGTATAAAATATTACCATATGAATATATAAGCCCAACTATTTTTAATAAAGAGAGAGCACTAGTGTACTGTAAATAGGATTATAACTAAATAAAGCCTTGTTTGTCTTTCTATTTTTGTTTCCTTGATATGCTAAATATTGATAATCTATACAACTTAAATATGCTCTAGAGATAATTTGTTAATCTTTAAAGTTAAGGAGCATAAATCCTCTGTAAACACTTTATAATATTTTCCAAAAAATAAGCCAGTGACATTTATGTTAAATGAAAAGATAATTTTGCTTTTGTTTCTGGCTCAAATATCCTATGAGACTCTAAAGGAATGCAAGTGGACTTTCCTAAATGAAGACTTCATTGTGAGTTAGTTATTTGTCAAAAAAAATCATATAATCATACTTGGAGAAACCTGGCATGGTAAACAATTTTATATTAAAGGTAATTGTTAACTTTTTAACTTATATTTTGGAGTACAGAATCTTTTAATTACATTTCTTGTAGAAGTGCTTTATTTTTGTTTAAAATTCTTATTTGCATGAGTCAAAATTTGATTAGAGAAATATTATAGAAATTATATTACGTACATCAATAGAAAATTGAATATAATAATTTGGCTCCATGAGTATAGAGTTGATAAAGCAAAGAGGAACACTGAGGTAATGCAAAGGTAGTAACTAACCATGGGAAGCAGTTGCCATCTGGAGGAAGAGGGGTTATTAGGTTTTAATTATTATTAAAATCATGGGGGAGGGACCAGACAGGGCTGGCACTCAAACCTCTGAGGAGGGAAGCTGCCTGATTAATGCTATCAACTTAAAAGCTCAGAGAAAGGGCCCTACAGGGCTGTGGCCAAAATTACTGAGAAGATAGTTGTTGCCCATCTTAGGTGGGCATGGATGAGAGAACAGGATGAAGCTCTGGGTGTGAATGTCAAAGCCTGGAACCAGCTATCATTGCCCAGGTAAACGTTGCTTTTGCCGCCATTGCTGACAGCAACAATAAATTTGAAGGAGACTGTCCCCTCTCTCTTCCTCAGTGTCACAAAGCTGAGAATAGAAGGATAAACAAAGGCTTTGCAACCAAATATGTTTATTATAAATGAATGGAGACATTCTCGGTGCTCATGCCTCTCAGTGTATCAAATGGGTCTCCTTATCTCTCTCTCACCCTGCTCTAGAGTAGGGTGAACAATTCCTGCTCCATTACCTAGAACTCTCCAGATTTTAGCAATGAAAGCTCCAAACTCCCAGAAATCCCTTAGTTCTGGGTAAATTAGGATGGTTGGTCACCTTAACCTACAGATTAATATTTAAGTTTCTATATATGAAGGAGGACAGGAAATGGTCCAGTTGGGAGGAGGAAGGAAGGAAGTGCTGTTGAGAATAAGTCTACATAATTCCTAGCTTTAAATTTGTTAAAAAGAAAAAAAAGTGACCATTTATGACCAACTGTGACCAGATCTCCATACATCTGTTGGTTTACCTCTCTTGTTATTGTGCTTATTATTTTTATTTGTAGAGGACCATAGTTTAGAAGAATGTGTATGAAGAAAAAGTTTAACTCTGCCCTCACTTGAGTAAAAGTGTGCAAATAGCCACTACCTGATTCTTGGAACTGATTTATTCACATGAGAAAAAGCCGTACACTGACAATCCATGGTTTGCTAAAAGCCAGAGATTTTAGCAAAAAAAAAATAGGTATTGCTAGGACATATGAATATGAATTCGTCTAAAGGATGTCCATTTAAAGTATTGGTATTTTCTGTGGAAACTGGAAGTGTCCTGGCCTGCCTGTGTCATGGAGCATACTTCATATTGCCATTCTGTTCCGAGCTGTCATTTGACCTCCTTAGTATATATGGGATTATGTATTAGGGAGGCATTTTATGCCATCCTGTTCTCTCATCCATGTCCACCTAAGCTGGACAACAATGATTTATGGCATTTAAAGCATTTATAAACAAAGGAGGGGGGAAACATTTTTCTCTCAGTGTCAAAATAATTGTTACTCATTTTTCATTTTATTTTTCTCATAATATTTTTAATGAAATGTAAGCCTCTTAAAGGTCTGATTTCCTTTTTTATTTTTATTTTTTATTAAATCACAAACAATAGATCATGTATATATTAATGCATTTATGGGGTACAATGTGCTGATTTCATATAGAATTAGGAACACTTACATCACACTGGTTAATATATATCTCATCTCCTTTACTTAGTGTTAAGACATTTATACTCTACTAATAGATCTGACATGTACCCTTGCATTATGCACCGTAGGTGTGATCCTACCATTCACCCTCCCTTGATCTTACGTGTCCCTATTCCCTCACACACACCCCTCCTTCCTCCTTCATTCTGGGCCATAGTTTTGATCTATTCTTCATATGAAAGTCTGAGTGATTATAAATTGATTTCATAGTGGTACTGAGTACATTTGATATTTCTTCTTCCATTCTTGAGATACTTTACTAAGTAGGATATGTTCTAGCTCCACCCATGTAAACGTAAAAAAGGTAAAGTCTCCATCTTTTTAAAGACTGCATAGTATTCCATGGTGTACATATACCACAATTTATTAATCTATTCATGGGTTGATGGGCACTTGGGCTTCTTCCATGACTTGACTAGTATGAATTGAGCTGCAATGAACAATCTGGTGCAAATATCTTCATTATGAAGTGATTTTGGTTTTTTGAATATACACTTAGTAGAGGAATTGCAGGGTCAAA